>JAODAL010016599.1:0-80193 GCA_025379985.1 Phyllomedusa bahiana | reverse complement strand
CGGATCGCCGGGCTAGGTAGCCCATTTTGGGGAAGTCACTTCCCCGCTGGGCGTATCCATGCCCTATGTGGGGAAAGGGGGTTAAAGACTTTTTTTTTTTTTTTTTTTAATTTTGGTCCTCTAAGGTTTCTTTAAAACTGGGGTGGCTCAATCAGTTATTAACACCCTTTGCTTGGGTATTTCCCGCGGTACTTTAGGGGGCTTTGCAAATGCGCATGGCACCCCCAAATCGTTTTCCCAAAAGAGCAATAAAAAAAATTTGGGGTGTTTTTTTTTCCCCCCTTTTAATTTAAATAAAAACAAGATAAAATTGCTGGTTGATGGGAAAAAAAATTTTTTCATTTTTGCAGCCTAACGCTAAAAAAAATTGTGAAAGCCCCTGGGGGGTCATTACTCACACCCTGTTACTTCCCTTTTTGGGGTTTTTCCCAATATGGGGTTTTTTTTGGGGGTTTTTATCAATTTTTAGCACATTAGGGTCCCCGTGAACTGTAATGGGCCTAAAAGATAGACCAAAAAGTCCAATAGATGCATCTATTCGAGGTTTGTGGTTGATAAAATGTGTATAGGGCCACATAGGGGGAATCTAAAAATTTCAGAATTGGGGAATCATTGTTGTTTCTTTTTCCCCTGTTGCCTCATTTTTCAGTGAAAAATGGATAAAAACTAAAAATCTGCAAAAAAAAGGCATTTTGTGTCACTCCACTTTTTTTAATTTCTGTAAAATACCTTGAGTTAATAAACTTCCTAAATGCTTTTTTCATACTGAAAGGGGATACAGTTTCTTGTATGGAGTCATTTTTGGGGGATCAAAAACGGGCCCCCTCAAAGCCAGTCAGAACGGGATTGGTCCTTAAAAATATCAATTATCTTGTTTAATCAAAAAATTACTACTAAATTTCTAACCCCCTTAATTTGTAAAAAAAAAAAGCTTTTAAAAAAAAGATGCCAACCTATGGCCCTATGATAAATTTTTGCGTGGATAACTGTCTTGCACACAGAATTTTAAATTTTTAAAAAGGGAAAATTTTTTCCCATTTTCCAAATTTTTTGACATTTTTACAAAAGTTTGTTGGGCAAACTTAAAATTTAAATCACAATGTGTCACAAAAAAAAAATTCTCAAATGTAAAATAGGAAAAAATATAAAAAGTTATTCTGTAAAAAGGCCATGTAGATTTAAAAAAAATGGGTCTGTCAGGGAGGAAAAAGGGCTGAGTTTTAAAGGGGGTTAAAGCAGGCCTTTTTCTTGTGAAACATTTAAAGTGGGCATCACTTACGGGGGCAGGAATGGATGTGTTTTGGCTTTGCTTTAGATACTAACAAGTGTTTTAAATGTTTACAAATAAAAAAAACTGCTTTTATTCTACTCTATGCAAAGCTTTCTCGTAGATCTAATTTTTTGCTTTGGGGGACGATAGTGTTTTTAACTTTCGAGAAAATTAAGTTTTAGTCGAAGTCTGTTTTTTTGGGGTTTTTTTTTTTTTTTTAAAAACTCGGTCGTTTTTATTAAAATTCCATTTAACCATCACTTTTACACCCATTTTAGTTTCACTTTTAGTGCTTTCCCGCACTTTGGCGGCCATGCAATCAGGGACAGCACAGAGTGTCAAAAAAAGTCATCACGAGGGTTTAGGGTTTTAGGAGTGCTAAAAATCACATGATGCGTTTATATTTCATGTATTTCCTGAACGCCCTTTGAGTTCACTCTCGTACGAACCCAGCTCCGTCTGTCGCTTGCATCATCATGCAGGGACATGATTTCTCAGCAATTTTTGAAGGAAAGCTATAATTGGGGGGGGAACAGCAACTTAGGGAAAAAGACAGCAAAAATTGGCATTTTGTATTGCTGCCCATCTTTTTTAAAATTTTTTTCTGGGTGCCCAAAAGTTTTTTTCTGCTGTTTGGGGGGTCCGTTATTGCTAAAGCCACTATTAGCAAATCTGCCATAGAAAGAAATCGAATTCCAATACTGGTTGCTTGCTGCAAATTTGATTGAGTGCCCAAAAGTTAATTTTTCCAGTTTTGGGGTTAGAGTTGTTGCATAAGCGACTGTTACCAAATCTTTAGCTTTTTTATATTCAGATTTTGAACATTGGCGAGAAGTAGAGGTGGTAAGCGAGAAAGGAGAGGGCGTAGGACGTGGAGCTAGAGGTACAAGACAAGGCACTCTTTCCAGTGCGCCGGACAACACAAAAGCCAGCACATCGTCAGTCGCAGGACCGTCAGCCCTGTCGTCACTTGGTCGGTTCCCTGTGAATCTCCGTACTGAAGAGTGGCGCCAATCTGTACTTCAGTGGTTAGCACAACCTGTATCCAGCGGTTTTACCACCTCTTCCTCTGTCATGACCACAAATGTCATCATCATTAGTCCAACCTGAAGAAAAAAAAAAAAAACGGGCCGAATGTCACAACCCAATATATAGACCACTCCAGATAATCCATAGTCTGAAGAGCTCTTTGATGACATAATGCTTTTGGGTCAGAAGGCATTTCAAAAGATCATGAGGCCAAAGAGGATGATTTTGTCTGCTCTGATGCCCAATTGGTGATGCCCTCAGAGGAGAAGGAACCTGGTCTCGCGGCAGAAATACAGAGCGGTCAACAATGGCTCACAGTGCCTGTGGCTTCTAGCCCACAGCTTGAGGATATAGACTGGCAGGAAGCGGAAGTCACTTGTGATGATGATGAGATTGCAGATCCAACGTGGTCTTATGAGCAGCATCTGGAAAGCGCATAATCAGTGGAGGATGAGGATGACATGGTAGTATCGGGTCCGGCCTCAGAAAGGAAGAGGGCAGTCACACGAGTCCGCTACCATTACGCCGTCAGCCGTGGTCAGTGGTGGCAGCGAGAACACGTACTAGGTTTTCACCATCGAAGAAGTCCAGGACCTGTGAAGTCTGGGCCTTTTTCGATCAAGCCTCAGATTCACCAAGTGAGTTATAGGCCGGGTTTACTTTCAAAACGCATAAAAGCATGTAAAGCATGAATTGCTGGGGAAGAGTCACTTGGAGAAAAAAGGCCACACAGGTCCTGCGCTTCCAACCACAGTGACATCTTCTGCCTCCTGGGCCACTTCAATGCCCAAGCGGTCCTCTGCTGCCGATGTGCCGGAGCAGTATGAGCAAGCACCATCCCAAGTTCCAGATACTGTCGACCAATTCCCACCAGCAACACAGCCTACACCTTCCCCTTCCACCAGTGTGACCTGCATGCTGTACAGCGGCCAGTCCGGCAACCAGCCTTCTGTGTACCAGGTGTGGGAGCATAAAAGCTTTCACCTCAACTATCCAAAAGCCTGAATGTCGGCATTGTCAGGCTGTTGGCCTTGGAAATGTTGCCTTTCCACCTGGTGGACACAGATGGGTTCCGCTACGTCATTGCCCTGGCATGCCCCCAATATCAGTGGCTGAGCAGGTATTTCTTTGCCAGAAAAGCTGTCCCTGCCTTGGCCCGCCACATTGCAGAAAAGATCTCCAGCGCGTTGGCTGCATCTGTGTCCACCAGAGTCCATCTCAATACAGACACATGGACTAGTAAGCACGGTCAAGGGCGTTGCATATCACTGACTGCTCACTGGGCGAGTTTGGTGGATGACAGTGCCTCTGGTGATGGGTCTCGGCGAACACTCTTCAACACTGCTGGGATGGTGCAGAGTCCAAATCCCACGTGCCAAGAGAAACCAGGCCGTTCTCAAAATAATTTGTCTTGGATACCATCAACACACAGGTCAAGAGCTGTGGACATCTCTTCACACTCAGACTGACCAGGGGCTGGGTGTTAAGAATCTGGTGCCAGGCAAGGTGGTATGCGACAATGGGAGAAATCTCATTGTTGGCCTTAGAATCGATAGACTTACGCACATCCCTTGCCTGGCATATATCATGAACCTGGTTGTGCAGAAATTTCTTAAGCTCTACCCGGGTCTTGACTGTCTGCTGAGGAAGACTTGAGGTCTTCGCTCACACTTCCGGCATTCACACCCTGCTTCAGCATTACTGGCAACGTTGCAGCATCATCTGGGCCTCCCCATCAACTGTCTGATATGTGATGTGGCAACATGCTGGAATTCCACCCTCCACATGCTCCAGCAATTGTGGCAGCAGCGTAATGCCATTATGCAGCATGAAATGTCGCATGGCCTGACTAGCAGTGTTGTGGACCTCGGGTTGTTGACCCATAAAGAGTGGAGCCAGGTGAAGGATCTCTGCAGTTTTGAATAGGCCACCAAAATGGTCAGTCAGGATGATGGCATTGTCAGCATGACCATTGTGGTTATATTTTTACTGAAACAAGCGTTAGGCTCTCTGCGGCAGCAGGTCCCAGGAGTGATGGAGAAGGAGGAGGCGAATACAGAGCCTTACTCACCGGAGGATGTAGAAGGCCCGACTTTTTCACATTTGTATAGGTCTTCTTTAGGCGGTGGTTCGAGTGTGGGTGCAGGACAGCAGTTCAGCTCACAGAGTAGAGAGCATGAGGCTAGCCAGGGCTCTGGTGATGGTCAGGATGAGGAAGTAGAAGAGATGAGGAGCCAGGGGTGGCATGATTACCCTTCCGTGTAAGAGTTGGCACAGATTACAGGAGGAGAAGAGAAGGAAAGATCTGGTTAGTGCCCTGGACCCCGAGGCTTGGGAGATCCGGCAGCATCTCACACTTGAGGTGACTTGGATGAATGTACATTCCTGCAACAGATCCACGCATCAAGGCAATAAAAATGAACATGCGATTATTGGGTGACCACCCTCTTCTATCCACGTTACAGACAAAAGTGAGCTATTTCCTTCACCCACAGAAAGTTGACAGTAGAATGCAGGATTTTGAGACCAAAAGTGCTTATTGACCAACTCGAGATATCTTTTGTGTCTTCTTCACATTCTAATGTCACGGTGGAACAACGTCAGCAACGCGCCAGCAGTAGAATGGCAATTTGCGCAGCAACCACGGGCAGTGTGGAAGACAAATTTTACAATCGACTGTTGAGTCACTCACCAAACGCTGCAAGGCAGGAAGCAGAATTCAGACTCACAGAGATTGCATTATAGGACCATGGTCAATGACTACTTGAGGCTCAACATCGATTTTTTGGATTGGGTCTGGGACCCAATCGACTTCTGGGTGTCAAAAATGGATGAATGGCCTAAACTTGCTGGTCACAACATGATAGTTTTAACCTGCCCAGCAAGCAGCGTTGTCTCGGACACACATTAAGCACAGCTGGCGGGGTGATAACTGACCAAATGTAATCTGTCTTTCCCCTGACAATGTGTATTGTTTGTCATTTATCAAAATGATTTCAAGGTTGATCTATGACAATTTTGTTGCCCTGGTTGTCACTGACTCTAGTACACTAGCACGTCATTTGACAATGTGAAATACACATTTAACTGCACTAATCTCATGTCTGTAGTTCCTGTGCCTGCTTGCTTCTACAAAAATTGTATGTCTATGCTGCCAACTGCTAGATTTACAAGTCTTATGACTGAATTTATTTTGAAATATAAACCTGTATGACCTTGATGTGCATGCATTTCACCTCTTATCCTCTTTTGTAGCCCTCAAATCTTTTTTTTTAAATGCCTCACAAAAAGTCCTGTCTATTCTGAAATAAAAAAAAATAACCTCGATGTGTCCCATTGGCATGTTTCTTGTGCCACTAATGGTACTGTTGACTAATGTGTCAACTGGAACCTTCATGTTCCCCACTTGCATGTCTCGCTGCCACCAAATGGTACTGCCGCCTAATGTACTCGAACCGGATCCTCAATGTTCCCCACTGCCATGTTCTCACTGCCAGCAATGGTGCTGCCGCCTAGTCTTCTCGAACTGTAAACTCCATGTTCCCCACTGCCATGTTCTCACTGCCAACAAAGGTAATGCCACCTAAATCTTGTCGAACCGGAACCTCCATGTTCCCCACTGCCATGTTCTCACTGCCACCAATGTTAATGCTGCCTAATCTTGCCGAACCGTAACTTCCATGTTCCTCATTGGCATGTTCTCGCTGCCAACAATGGTACTGCCGCCTAATGTGGTTGAACCGGAACCACAATGTTTCCCACTGCCATGTTCTCGTTGCCAGCAATGGTAATGCCACCTAATCTTGTCGAACCGGAACCTCATGTTCCACTGACATGTTTCATGCCCACCAATGTTAATGCTGCTAATCTTCCGAACCGAATTACATGTTCCACTCATTGGCATTTTTTCGTGCCACCAATGGTACTGCCGCTATGTGGTTGAACCGGAACCTCCATGTTCCCCACTGCCATGTTCTCGCTGCCACCTATGTTAATGCCTGCACCTAATGTGGTCGAGCGGAACCTCCATGGTTCCCCCACTGGCCATGTTCTCATGCCAGCCAATGGTAATGCGCTAACTTGTCGAACCGAAACCTCCATGTTCCCCACTGCCATGTTCTCTCTGCAACCATTGTTACCGCTGCCTAATGTGGTCGAACCGGAACCTCCATGTTCCCCACTGCCATGTTCTCGCTGCCAGCAAAAACTGCTTTTCTTTTAAAAATAAGGAAATTTCTAAGTGACCCCAAACTTTTGAACGGTAGTGTATATTATCGTCATAAAATATATTTAAGTGGTTGTCAGTTTGACTTTATTTCAATTTTTAATTTTTTCTTGTGATCTAAAACAGGCAGCCTTAATCGCCCCTCTCTCCCCGCCGCTGTCGTTCTGAGACAACTCGGTCCCGCTGATCTTAGTTCCTGGTTTCAACACACAGCGAATGCCCTCTCATGCAATCTCTGGCTGCAGGAATGACTCTTTTCAACCAGTTACTGGTTTAGTGTGCATTCCCATAATTTCCTTTGTGTTGAGAACTGATACCAGAAAGTGAGTGGGGACCCCAGCATTGTGGTTTCAGCAGTACCAAGGTAGCAGATAGGTGGTAAGGATCGCTTTTTTCAACAAGACTGACAACTCCTTTTAAATAATGAAGAAAAAAAATAATAATAAAAAATTGCAGGATATTCCATTTCACTTACAGAAAAAAATGTGTATTGTTGGTAAATATGTCTAATTTTCTTTAGACACTTTGTGCAACATGTATGATTTTTGGTGCCCAAATGCCAATTTTATTGCGCCAATAGTAGTGTAGAATGCACCTGAATCCATGAACCTGTTCTAATGCAGGTAATAAATCCCATTCATTCTAGAGAAAAAACGACATTTTGGCTCAGGTAAACCACTTTTTAAAGTGACTCTATCTGTTCCCAGGCAGTATTTGCGCATGGTTTTACAATGAAGCTATAAATCTGTAGATTCGTACGGTTGTAGTGTGACACGCCTCCATCACGGCCCCCAATCTCTGGCGCATTACAAAGTAAAGTGATTAAAAATATAGTGAATGGCGCTGCGCCAGTTTTTGGGCTGAAAAGATGCCAAATTTCTGGAGTAGCTCCGTACATACATGTTGCCCTTTGTATCCACATTAACAGAGATTTTATGGTTCATTACAGATATAAACATACATCATTTTTCCCCCTAGTTTACCATGTACCAAAATCTTGCCATGCTGGCACAACTATGGATATTATTGATTTGCAGATGACAGCAGAGCCCTACTAAAATAAATTGGTGCTATTGTGAAGGCAAATTTAAATCCAATGATGACTAGTAGCCCATAAACCATGTATTAAAGGGTATGTTCACATGAAAAAATTGCAGGTGCATAGCGGCGCATACTGTACACACCGCTATACGCCTGCAGCTTCAGAAGAACGCACTGGCTAGCACGTACCTCTGATGCCTATCATTGACTTTCATTCTCCCCAATGTGTATTTGTCATTTCTTTCCCTGTATTGTGCGCTGGAGGGAAACAGCAGATAATCATAGCTCTCAATGAAAGCTATGAATTACCGTATTCTCGGCCCGTACTTCAGACGTATTGAAGCGCAATTACACGGACCGAGAATACACCGTGTGAACATAGCCTTATATATCAGGTACATAAGTGTATTTACATGCATATGCACACACAATGAGAATTTACAACTGACTACGAAGAAACCAGGACAACGCTAAAGCAGATTACTACTTTAATCTCCAGACAGTTTAAAATCAGTCACGGTATATTATTGGATTACTGTGTTGTTTATAGACAAGATTGTAATATACAGATTGGTATTGTAGGTCAGTGCAGGACAAAACCGGGTCACCATGGAGATTAGAAAATCAGCCTAAGTGACCATGGTTTCCTTCATGTATTTACCAGGCAGGTGCAGAATGCATTTAGTCAGGCTGAAGGAGTAGTTGTTATCCTTGTGGAGACTGCGAGGCAGGGAGTCGTATAGGCAAAGCAATGCTCCTTGGGGCAAAAGGTGTGCAACTAAGCTCTCCTGAAGGAAGAAACTGTCTCTAGTGCCCCTTATTGGTGATAGCTACAGCTGCATTCCTCTTGGAGGAGATTCTGGGTGGGCTGGAGGAGTAATATTTTTAACAATATTCTAAACCAAGCTTTTTCCAATTTTCTGAAAGAACGGCGACAGATCATTGTTGCAGGATCGACCAATGGACTTTTTAATTGCACTATAAATTTTGAATCAAATTGCAATTCAGGCTGTTTGCTTCATGTCTTTGTAATAATATGTCTTTCTGAAGAAAAACTGTAACATTCTGCTCCGTGAAAAATGACTTCATTAACACTAAACCTATTTTCTGTCGATGGAAAGGAGAAAAATGTCTCAATGTCCCTCTGCTCCCCGGTCGTGGAGGTAAAGATTGCATTTAACCTGGTCCTTTACCCCATATCATTAAGAATGAGGCAATGCAATTGTTTTCTTCAGCTGTCCTCTTCATAGGTTGCATTAGACACAGCATTAGACAAAAGTTCCAGTATCATCTCATCGGCCATTGCAGACTGAATATCACTTGCACCCAGTCCTCCACACAACATGTTTGCTTCCTTATTGCCCTCTGTCACCTTGTGACGTTTTCTTTTGATTTTTGTTTTCTTTTGATTTTTTAAATTGTAAATTCCATTGAAATTAGTGGATTATTACAGTTCTGTCCACAAACATTAACTCCTGTTTCCGCCCATTTTTTAAATTTGTTTTCTTCTGCATTTTCTATTTTCACGGTCTGTTGCTTTGAGTGTTTTCTCCTGATGCCTAGATGTCTTCCTTGGTCTACCCGTATGTTTTCCTTTTCTAACCTTCCCATAGAGAGCCACCAGAGTCTAAAAATGCTGCCACAAATAGTTTTGCCAAGCCTAATTTTAATTATACAGTACTACATTGTCCCAAAGATTCGAGTTCAAGGATGGAGGTTCATTTGAAGACATTCACTGTAAAATTGTGTCATACTGTACCACAATATTATCTTAAAAGGGTTGTCTCACTACAAAGAATAGCTTTCAAAATGTAGGGAACACTAAATGAAGAACGTTTTCCAATTATTATATGCTTTGTTCATCTTTTTTTTGTTAAGGAGTACAAATATTTTATCACCTTCTGAGGGCTTAGGTTTCCAAGTGAAGACTGTGTACTCCTTTTTCCCTGCTGTTTGTTCTATCTGATAGCAGGTAGTGACGTCATCACACAGGTCAAGGCCAGTACTGTGAGAGCTTGTGTGTTATCTGATCTTTCAGACAAAAGATTAATTACTCTACTGTTTATATTAGCTCAGAAGCTTCTCAGACCTCAGAGAAAGGTAATTTAGCTAATTCTGACTGATAATCAGAGAAGTCTTGAAATACACGGAGCTCATATGCTAATTACAGACTGCTTGACCAGGAAGTGACAGAGCAAAGCAGCATTATTTCATTCATGCATCCTATGAAACTTTGAGATGAGACAACCCCTTTAAGGCAAAGCCCTCAATGTTCAGGCAAAACTTGATTAATGGAGGAAAAAACATGAAGGGGTTTACATTTGTTAAGGTGGGGGGAGAGTAGAGGTTACAGTTAAATTCTAAAATCAACAGGTGTAGGGGTGGAAGGTATGTAGCTCCACATTTCTAAGTCATCGTAGGGGGTTTTATGGGTGGCAGACATTTAACATGGAAGGTGAAGTTAAAAGCCAAAGCCATCAGCAGAGAAGGAAGACAGCTGAGAACCACAGTCATCAGCAAGGGAGGCTTCTCAGTTGGGGAAAAGAGTGTAGTAGTTCACCCATCTACCTACCTCCTAGCCAAGCATATGCACTTTACACTGTGTGCACAATTATTAGGCAATTGAGTGTTTTAACCATATTTTATGCACTTTTTCCAAGTTGAATGCTTATTGAAGGATATCAGATGTGCACTAGTGTAATGAGGGAGCTTGTGGCCTAAAGAGATCCAAACCCTATATCAAGGTGTGTAGAATTATTAGGCAAATTGTTTTTCTCAGACAAAATGGATTGACTCTGGAAAATCAAAAGTTAACAGTCTTTCAGAGCGATTTGACACTCAAATAATAGGGTTGCAAGGAACATGTTGCAAAAAAAAATAACTGCCAAACGTGCAGGGACCAGGAAGCCATTATCCTCCAGTGCTGTCATATTACAGAACTGCAACCTCCATGAAGTACGGAAGTACAAGGTTTAGTGCTCACGGCCATGGCCAAAGCAAGGGAGGCTGAAACCCAACCACAACTGAACGTGACACATGGTGAAACGTCAAGAATGAGCCAAGAAATCTAAGAAATCTCTGAAGACTAAGGTTTTATGGACTGAGAAGATGAAAGTGGCTCTTGACTGACCAACATATGGACCTGTATGGATCAGTAATGGCCACAGACCTCCATTTAAACTCAGACACCAGCAAGGTAGTGGGGCTAGGTCGGGGGGGGGGGTCTTGATATAGGCGGATATTATTAAAAATTAACTAGTTGGACCTTTTGAAGTTCAAGATGGGCTCAAAATATACTCCCAAACCAACTGCTATTTGGCAGTAGTACAGGAAATACAAGAAAAAGTCTGCATCGAGAAAACCATATTTTTATGCAGGACATTGCATGCACTGAAGCACTCCAGTGTGTGGCTAGCTAGTAAAGGTGTTAAAGATGCAAGAATAACGACATGAGCCCCTTCCTTTCCTGACCTAAACCCTATTGAGAACTTGTGGTCTCTTCTTATTACAGGACTTTTATGTGAGGAAAACACGTCCACCTCTTGAAACTCTGTGTCTGGGAGGCTGTGGTTGGCTGCTGCACCTACATTTGATGGTCAACAGTTTAAGAAACTGACAAACTCCATGGATGGAAGACTTATGATTGCTATTGAATAGGCAGAGGGAAGAAGGCTATATAGGTCTCTGATGTTTTTGGGGGGAATGTCGGAAATATTTATTTGGAAATTTTTCATTACTTAACATTTTCGTTTTACAGATGAAAATAAATAAGAGATAAGAATTTCAGTTTTCATTTATTTGCATAGTAATTCTACACACTAACAGTTCCCCAATAATTAAATATTCTCCTAAGTAAGCCTTAACCTCACTTCTACTTTCTTAAATATTCAGGTTTTAGATTTATTATTATATTGGATTGACCGACAGCACTGTAGATGTTCGATAATAGAATTAATCCTCAAAAATATAACTTGCCTAATAATTCACCGTATTGTTATTAAGAAGACTGATAATAGTGAAGTCTATGTATCTAACAAGCAGCTATGTGGGTTGCAGACACTACACAGCACAAAGCCTCTTTGCTTTACTGACAAGACCCTGCATGAATTCAAAATTTGTATGGACTCAGGATGTAGTTAGAATTTTATAGGGCTCCATAGCAAAATCAACAATTGGCCCCACCTAGTTGACAGACTAAATAATATAAATAGACTAAACTGCAAACTCAGACAGCAGCATAACTATGTTCCCCACTGGGTCCTGGAGCATGGAAGGCTTGGGGCTGCTTTTCAGGGACAAAGAAGACAGAGAAAGAAGCAGATTTAAAAAGGCATGTGCAGATATGTACAGTAGGGTGGGTCCCAAGTATGAACTCCACTGGTGGGCCCCAAGAATCAACTCCACTGGTGGACCCCAAGAATCAACTGCACTGGTGGGACCAAAGAATGAACTCCCTTGGTGGGCCCCAAGAATCAACTCATCTGGTGATCCCAAAGAATCAACTGCACTGGTGGGCCCCAAGAATCAACTCCACTGGTGGACCCCAAGAATCAACTGCACTGGTGGGCCCCAAGAATCAACTGCACTGGTGGGCCCCAAGAATCAACTCTACTGGTGGACCCCAGGAATCAACTCCACTGCTGGGCCTCAAGAATCAACTCCACTGGTGGGCCCCAAGAATTAACTCATTTTATGGGCCACCAAGAATCAACACCACTGGTGGGCCCCAAGAATCAACTGCACTTGTGGTACCCAAGAATAACCTGCCTTGTTGGGTACTAAGAATCAACTCCACTGGTGGGCCCCAAGAATCAACTCCACTGCTGGGCCTCAAGAATCAACTCCACTGGTGGGCCCCAAGAATTAACTCATTTGATGGGCCACCAAGAATCAACACCACTGGTGGGACCTAAGAATAAACTCCCTTGATGGGTACTAAGAATCAACACCACTGGTGGGCCCCAAGAATCAAGTGCCTTGGTGGACCCCAAGAATGAACTCCACTGGTGGGACTCAAGAATTAACTCATTTGATGGGCCACCAAGAATCAACTTCACTAGTGGACCCCAAGAATCAACTGCATTGGAGGGCCCCATGAATCAACTCCACTGGTGGGCCCTAAGAATTAACTCCACTGGTGGGCCACAGGAAGTCTGACCCTGTTGGTTGTTGCCCTAAGGTTGCAAGTCTTGTAGATGCCATTACAGTAGTTCAGCCTTGTGCTGTTGCAGATTTTGCAATGGGTCCAAGTGCTTCAGGTTATCTCTATGGTCATGAAGCATATTTACACAGTGCAATTTTATGCCTTTTATGGTTAGAACTAGAAGAAAATGAATAAATGAAATTTTTGTTTTATAATTATGTTAAAACACTAGGGGCGACATGCCCCAACACGGCAACGACAGTTTTTTGGTGTATTTTGCGGCAAAACCACTTTTGACGCCATATTCTCAATGTAAATGAACTGTCGTACACCAAAGCTAGGCGCATTATACGCCGGGCACGACACTTTGTAATGCGCCTAAATATGGTGCGCTGCGCGCCCCGTCGCGATATGCGCCTATTGAAGCACATTACGTATGGTATGCACTCCATCGGGCAATGCGCCTTGATAGGCGCATTACATATACTACTAATTAAATGCTATGCACCGCGAGTTGCGTAATGCGCCTTTTTTGACACGATGCGCCTTTTTAGGCGCATTAAGTTTTCTATGCAAGGTATACCTGATGCCAGTTTTTAGAAAGCATCGGACTTTCAGGTGTACTTTACACTGATTTAATGCGCCTAAAACTGGCATGGATACGCCACTTTTCGGACATGTCGCCCCAGATTGTATGATATGATAGATTATCTCTGACATCTGAGAAGCCGGCACGTTTTTAAACATCCTGACTGTGGATTAATTTTTTTTTTTAATTCCCTAATTTTATCTAAGAAAAAAAGTGTCCTTTATTAAGGCACTTTCAGCATGGTGCGCGGGTCATCGTTTGGTATCCACTAGGGGGTAGTGACTCTCAGCTTTCTGGCGAAGCGTATGATCTGCTAATCTCTTCCTATAGACTGACAGTCTGGTTGGGAAATCCGGCAGTTGGAAAGTGATGCTGTCTGTCTATGTAATCCTTGTCTGTGGTGCTGAAGCTTTGCTGAGCATTCCTATGCACTGAAGGAGCCTGGATATCTGCTACTCAGCAAGAAATAGCTCTGAAATATTGAAGATTGTAGTTCCTGGCACTGAGTTCATTCTATACAAATCTCAAGACATGAAGATGTATTCACCATGGGCTCGATTTTACTCCAACAGCTGTTGCTTGTGTTGCCATGTTCGCACCGGAACAATTATCCTTGGTGTGTGGTGCCTGGTAAGCAGCATCTCATTTTCCTACCATTTGATCACCATTATGTACTGGATGCAGATTTTTGGAAAAATTCCCGTACTTTTACAGGACAAAAATTTTCCCTTTTTTTCTTCAACTCCCCCGTCCTGACAAAACCCATTTATATTACTCTGCTTGTTCCATCATTAATATTCAGCACTGCCTTAAGGCTAAGATTCTGTATGCAGCTATGCAATTTTACTTGGGATTGCATTGACTTTTGGCATCTATTGTAGATTTTATTTAACTGAAATCCCTGGCTATATCGGTCCATGTTTAAGGAGGAATGTACCGTAAATGAACATTAAGTCTAACTAATAAATGAATATAAAAGATTAAAAAAAAACTGGGTTTAAAAAGGGTTCAAAAAATTTTGAGGTTGATGAGATTCTTAAAAAATGAAAAAAATTTTGCTACCCACTGCCTTTTTATACTTTTTTGAAAGGAGGTTGTGGTCATTTTGCTCTTACATGAAAGTTAGGATGTTTGGGTTTTTTTCCTTTTTTTAAGTTGACAAAATTGAAAGGGGGGAAATTTTTGTTCATCTGATGTATTGTGTTGTTAAAGGCCTTAAGGGATGCTCTGTGGGCAGGGTCTGCCCTTCGGGGCCCCCTTTAAAAAACCATGTTTAAAGGAAATTCCCCAGAAGCCCGGGTGAAAAATGTCACTGTCCTTAAAGAGTAGGAGCGGGGAAGGGGGGTTCCTGGGAGGGGGGAGATGTTTCTTTAGGGGTTCGGTTAGGGTCAAAAGATTGGGAAATAAACTGTAGGGGGTTTTAAAAAGAGATAATATACAAATTATTATGACAAGGGCCAAATTCAGTGGGTTCCATGAAAAACCCATCTCAGTGGTCCTAGAACCATCTCAGTGGTCTAAAACCCCATCTCAGTGGCCTAGAACATTCATTTGGGCCCTAGAACCACTCAGTGGCCCAAAAGGGTCATAAATTTCAGGGGGTCCTGACACCATTCAGTGGTCCTAGTTTCCATTCATTTGGGTCCTAAACCCAAACCATTTCTAAAAAGGGGTCCTGGGAAATTTAAACCTCGCAGTGGTCCTGAACCATCTCGGGGTTTCTGACCCTTTTTAAATCTCTGGGTGGTCTAAAAATCTTTTTTCCCCAACCGGGTTTTGGTTCTGGGCCAAACCATTTCAGTTTTGTTTTAGGGTCGCAATCTCAGGGGTTTTCCTGACACCATTTCATTTTAAGGGGGCCGGGCACCATTTCAGTGGCCCTTGAGATTCATTCCGTGGTCTAAAAAAATCTAAATTTTGGGTTCCTAAACCATCTCATTTGGTCCAAAAAACCATTCAGTGGTCCTAACACCACCCTCAGGGGTTTCTAAAATTCCTTTCCTTCATTTTGGTCCTTAAAAAACCCCAATCTCATTTTTGGCCTTAAATTTAGTTTTTCTTTTTAAAGGCAGGTTCTCTTTTTGGAAAAAACCTTTCCCCAGTTTTTCCTTTAAAAAAAGATCCCAGTGGTTTAAACCATCTCAGGGGTTCTGACACCTTTCCCAGTGGTTTTCCTTTGAAATCTCATTTGGGCCCTGAAAACCCCTTTTCTCAGGGGGCTTTTAGAAAAACCCTTTTTCTCCCATCGAGTCCTAAAACCCTTTCCTCGTGGTCCTAAAACCATCTAAAAGTGGCCCTAACCCCATTCTTTTGGGTCCTAGTTTTAAAATTTTCAGGGGTTCCTGACACCATCTCAGTGGTCCTAGAATCATCTCAGTGGTCCTAGAACCATCTCAGTGGTCCTAACACCATCTCAGTGGTCCTGACACCATCTCAGTGGTCCTAGAACCGGGGCCTTTTCAGTGGCTCCCGTTTAACCCCCATTCAGTTTTTCTGAAAAAAACTGGGGGACCTAAATCAGCTTTAGTCCTGATATTAGAAAAAATGCTCGTTTAAAAATAGGCAAAAAATTTTATTTTTACTTTTGAAAAAAAACCAAGAGAAAAAATAATAAAATCTTCCCTTTATATCAGTAGATAATACAATATTTATAGTTTTTTTACACCATTTCCTTTTCAATGTGCGGGAAAAAAAGACGGGGACACCGGGCTGGGTTTGGTGCAACACCTTCTAAAGTGATTCTGACACAACTCAATGGTCTTTACCCCATTAATTTGTCCCGACACCTTTTTTTATTGTCCTAAAAAAAATTGTTTTTTATGTTGTTTAAAAACGGGTGTAGGGGCCAACATTACTGATATGCACTTTGACTATTCTACAGGTCAGGGGCTTTGCTATAGGGGGTGCAGAGGTGACAGTTGCACTTGGCTAGAGTAACACACCAGTATTATATTTGGCACATAGTAGGTGGGAGGCACAGATCTGCTATAGGCATTAATTACCAAAAGATAAAAGACAAATGCTTTTTCACTGCTATGGTTGGTCTTAAACACTTCTGTACAATAAAAAGAAAAATTTGCATTATAATAAATATTATATCTTTTATAATTATTAAAGTTAAGGGTTTAACCATTGTTTCTTAGTGATATACTGTATATCTTTGTAAGGTTCATCTAATTGCTTTAACAGTGGGTAGTTACTCAGTTCCCCTGACTAGCCTATTTTTAAAGTGAAAAGGGGGAAAAGGGGGTTGAGCTGCTGCAGACCTGGGCAGATTTGGAGACTAGGAATATTGGATAATGCCCTCTTAGAAGCAGTAACGAAAAGCATATTAGCTGATACTCAGCTTTCCCAGAAATTGAGAAAGTGACTACTTTTAACCTTAAGTGACTTGCTGTTAAATGTACTAGTAAATCGGCTTTATTCCCGATACAGAACAATGTTTCATAAGAGACAATAGATTACTATCCTGCTACACAGGGAGCCAAATACTCCACTATACTTTATTTCGGTATATATTACAGCTTCATTGTCATACATGTTTCATTCATACCATTTATCTGGTATAGTCTGTACTTTTGGCTAATTGGGCTGTGTCCAATGTCTATACAGATGCGAATGCCCATAGGTCCCTCTTTCTACCCCACTTGGAGGGGGAA
The DNA here is from genome assembly GCA_025379985.1 of Phyllomedusa bahiana. NCBI lineage: Eukaryota > Metazoa > Chordata > Amphibia > Anura > Hylidae > Phyllomedusa > Phyllomedusa bahiana. The sequence goes on along the minus strand of JAODAL010016599.1, from coordinate 63,237 downwards.
GATAACTGATTACCATCCTCTTCAGTTTGGCCAGTTGATAGCCTAAGTCACACATCACCCCATGATTTAACCCACTCCAGCCCAGTGCAACCCTTTTGGGGGAAATCTTTCTGATTTACATTCATACATGTACCATGTGATCCAGGTAATATACATCTCCCACAATTCTTAATGAGGCCTTCTTATTATAAATTAATACTGATAAATGATTAATATTGTGTGTTGTTTCCAGTAAGTACTAATTAAAGACCAGTAACAATAATGAATAATTGAAGTATGTGACCCTTTATGTTTTAACCATTATTCAAAGGGAGTTTACTTTTAAAACAAAATAAAAAATGTTGTTGTTGTACTTCAGATGATCGTCTGTTTGATCATCAAGAGGTTAAGGTGTGGAATAATTGGTCTTCGTTTTAAAGAAAAGGCGCCCCTTGTCTGTAAGCAGTGCCTGATACTGCACCTCAACCTCATTCAACTGAATTGGACTGAGCTGCAACACCAGAGCTGCAATTACCAGCTTAAAGGGGTTTTGCCACGATGCAAAGTTTATGTATCCTTCCAAAAGGGATTTTAAACCTTTTTCAAAAAATATGTGTTTTAAAAATTGCACTGAGAGATTACAGGCTGCCTTTCCTGCCCTTTGTTTTCTTAAAAACTTGCATTAGATACGACCCCGGAGAGTGAAAGGCTGCTGGCCGGGTTGAGAGAGAAAACTTCTTATCTGTTTAAAGGGAGTGAAGAAGCTTTTTAAGGGACTGGGGGAAAAATATGTTGTTTTTGTATACAGAATCCATAGTTGTAGTGTGTTTTAAAACTATAGATCCCTGCTTTATCTGAGACAGGGAAATGAAGGAGCTTTCAAGAGGCTTTTGGAGAAAGGTGTTGTTTTTTGTAACAGAAACCATATTTAGTGTGATTTTTTTCAGTGAAAATTCCCCCACCGATCCCTTATCGCTCTGGCTCTGACCCCCCTCTCTCTCTCTCGCCAGCCCTGGCTTGTTTACTTTTTTCTCTTTTTAAAATAAGGCACTTCCTGGCAAAACCCCTTTAAGTGAAGACCTGTGACACCTTCTGTCTCTTTTAAAAAATAATTGTATTTTTTATGAAATAACAATTTCAAGGTCATTTTTCTTAGATTGTAACTTATGTGATTCTGCTGTTGCTCCCTCTATATAATTATTACTAAATTGTCAACTGGGTGTTACCATATTGGGGTGTGTTCCTGCACAGACTGATACTGTCCAATCAATGCTTACAGTCAGTGTGTGAACACACACACTGGAATGGTAACACCCACTTGAAAGATTCAGTGATACAGTTCTGGAAGGAATAACAGAGGAACAGAAAAACTCGAGTTTATAAGAGAAGATGCCAGATTGTTAGTGCGGGAAAAAGTATTTACTAAAACAAACATGGCAGGAGATGTCACAAGGTCATCTTTAATGTCTATAGAAAAGAAAAGAGTATTGTATGTTCATGAGTTTTTTTACCTGAAGATTGAAAAATATTTTCCCTTTGACTTTACAGGCATGTGCTCTTTAAAGGAGTTCTTTGGTTTGTAAAACTAATTTTCAAGTAGGGAATTGTGAGTTACAGAGAAAGTAAACACTGCCACACACAATGTCCTTATGATGGGCTAGGACCTTGTATGTTTACCATGGCTCTTGATGCTTGTCCTTGTCTTCTAAGCCTTAAAGGGTCTGATATGACAGGAGGGGCTTTGGGCTCCCTGAGCTATGAGGCCCAGTCTTGACTGTGATGCCTATATATATACCACTCTAGAGAGATCTCCCTTTCAGCACCCTCACCTATTACATAGCTAAAACAAAGATCTAGTACAAAACATATCACTTGCACTTAAAAGGATTTTCTCATCACACGCTTTCACAGACTTGAGCTGTTTCTGTTACTTGTAGCTTCAAATCCAGGGTCGGGTCTCTCCTCCCAGTAGGCGTGTCTCTCCTCCTAGTAGGCGTGTCTTCCCTCACTGAAGACATCATCATTTTGTTGGCGGGAAGGGGGAGGATGTCCGCTTGAAACCTCCGCAGGGTCAGTTTCATGCCCGGAGAACTGCACCCCCCTCCCCGGCTGCCAAGCTCTTTAAAACCCAAAAGCTGATTGAAGTAAGCATTTGACATACAGCTGAAATGATAAAACAAAGTGAGTAATGCATCTGGCCCCCCTCCCCCCTTTTTATCGGGAGGGGGGGCAAAGGGGAACAGGGGACTTTTATAAGGCGGTTTTATGGGGGAAAAGTGAATCTGCAGTAGAGATCGTAATTGCCCAAACCCTTTAAATGAGCCCCTCACTGGGGGATGGGCCATAGAGGGAGCTCAGGGGCATTTTTTTAAAACCCCGCTCCATCCTAAAATCTGAGGCAATTGTTTAATTTCATTTTCCACAGCCAGAGGGGAGAAAGCACAGAGTGCAGGCACCAATAAACAGCACAGGGGGCCCTTGTCCCATCCAAGGGGCAGGCCCCAAACGGGCTAAAACTAAATATCAGTCAGCCAATCAAAAACCAGGGGGGGGGGGGGTGCTGTTTTTAGTTTTTAAGACACACAGATTAGTAAAAATCTGCTATTTCTAAAAGATTTTTGATAATGGGAAACCAATTGCAAAAGTGGGTTATTTTTTACTGTCCCCATAAACACAAAATTGGGTCTTTGTAAACGTTTTAAAAACCCCTTTTAAAAGGGGTTGGGGATGTCCATGCCCAACTCAGATGCATGGGAAAACCCAAATTTTTGCTACAATACCCCAAAAAAAATTTAGTTCACCCCCCAAAATTTTGTAAAAATTGTGTTTTTATCTTTTCATGGACAAAAACGAAGAATGACACTTTGTTTCAAAGGGAAAGAAAACAATTACAGCTTGTATAAAAAATGGAATTTGGTGTGCCCTCAAAATAACAACACCCAGCCAATGTCTAAATCACTGGCAACAAAAGTGCGTACACCACTAAGGAAAATTGACAAATTGTGCCCAAATTTCCCTCCACAGTATCATGTGACTCTTTAGTGTTACAAGGTCACCGATGTGAATGGGTTGCAGATATGTTAAATTTGGTATTATCACTCTCGCACTCTCTCAAAGAACTGCCTGAGGATCTGAAAAAAGGGTTGTTGCTCTATATAAAGATACCAAAAAGAAGATTGAAAACCCCTGAGGGACGAGCGCAGCATGGTGGCCAGATGACACAGCATTTAACAAGACATTTCCCCAAAACGGGCCCGCCATGGTTGACCACAGAAGTTGAAACATGTGCTCAGCGATATATCCAGTGATAAGTGCTGCCAGCATTGCTGCAGAGGTTACAGGGGGGAATCCCTTCATTTCTCAGACATACACCACACACTGCATAAAATTGGGTCTCCCGACTTTGTCCCAGGGGAAGCCTCTTCTAGGTTGATGCCAAAAAAGTCTCAAACAGTTTGGAAGACAAGCAATTACTGAAACCACATCCTGGGGGTCTAAAAAGACTAAAGAAACTTTTTTGGTTCAGAGGGTGTAAAGTGTGGGGCAGAAACCCAGGTAGGAGTACAAACAAAAATGTGTCTTGTCTACAGCCCAAGCAGGGGGATACATGGGCACATAAATAAACTGATTGTGGAGTAAAATTCATTGAGTGAACCAAGAATGTCAACATGTACTGGACATCGAAAAAGCATGATCCCCTGCTTTTTGGGCCAAGGGCAGTTTTCCACTGATGCAACTCAACACACCTCAAGACAACCCTTGGGGTTGGAAAAGAAAATGAGGGGGAAGGGCTGGCTGGGGCCAAGCATGTTTCCCGATCTAAACCCTATTACACTTTTGGGGCATCCCAAAAAGAAGGTGTAGGAACGCAAGGGCTCTAAATCCCCTCTCTGTGAGTCGTCATGGAGGAGTGGGAAGCGGATTCCATGGCTCAACCTTGAAACTTTAGTGACCTCCAGCCCGAAAGTTAAGGCAGGCTGGAAAATAAGGGGGCCACACAAAAATGCAAAACTTTGGGACAATTTAAACCATTTTTTATTTACGATTGTACTCACTTTTGGACAACGGTTTAGACCGATGGGTGGGCTGAGTTATTTTTAGGGCACATCAAATTTTGCTGTTATACAATCTTTTAGTGTTTTTCCTGGAAAGATAAAAACAAATTTTTACAAAAATGAAAGGGTGTACCGCTTTTTTTGAGAACTAATACATGGTCCCAGCATGGCACTGCAGGGAGATTTCACATTTGCAGTCATTTTCCTTCAATCCTTTGTTTTACATTTTTATAATTTTTACTAATGAAAAAATTATACCTTTTCTTGATTTAATTCAGCCATTTTAAGTCAAATATATTTTTAAAAGTATTTTAAAGGAGTATTTTCACTAATATAATATGTTGCGAAGATAATAAATAAAATCAGTAGAGTCACCCAAAACAATAACTTAAATATTTAGAACTGATACAAAGTTTGCAAAAACAGTTCCCTTGGTTCTTGATTTGTATTTAACCTGTTGGGGAAATGACATATTTGTCCCAATTTAAAGAAACTGTAAAAAAAGAACCAAACCTCTTCATTTTGGGCAACACCAGAGAAATGTCTTTCAGTATACTTGAAAGTAAAAGTATCAAATAATCCTCATAAAGGAATATTCTGGCCTCTCTTCCCCCCATGCCAGTAGCCCCTAGGGTGGGTTCACTTCTACGTAGTAGACATACAGTTTAAATTAATCTGAGTATTTAGGTTTTTATATAGCATTCCAACCCAGCAAATGACAATACTGCCCATAGAAAGCTGGTTTGGTAATTGAGAACCAGGTCAGAAATTACTGTAACCAATCTGTCTGCAAGGACGTTTAGCAACAAGTTTAGCATCCCAGTTTAACGAAGGGCAATATGAATCTGTCAATAATAGCATTTTTCCCTTCATGGGTGCTAATGTGGTAGTAGCCTCAAACATTTATAAAGGTGGTCATTCGTCTCAGATGATGTATCTAAAGTGTTCTTTGACTTGGGCAGTAAAATCTCCTGAAATTCACAGTACAACTCAAACAGCATCCTATCACGGCCTGGTGATAAATGTGCAGCCAAGTCGTTGAAAACTGACCTTATCTCCAATATAGAAATAAGTGCATCAAGCATACCCCTCTTGCTTCTTTTAAGTAAAGCATATGGACATTTAAACCTTAGTATTAGTTGAATTTAAGTCTAATACATAGGAAAATACAAAACTTATCAGAGAAAAATGCTTCTATCTTCACTTATCAAGCTCCTTTCATCTTCCGTCTCCCTCCTAAACATATTACTCACTTGGCGTAACCTGCTGAGTACTGTTAACTGACTGAGGGATTAGGTTACATGCTGCCCATATAAGTCTATGGATAAGTGAGGGGGTGTAACTGAAGAGAGACACCGATGCACAGAGCCTATAGTAAGTGTTATATCTCAACCTATTGCTGGATTCACAGTTTACACGGTTTAGTACTGCTTTATAATGCTCTTGATGCCATTGTTGCTTCTGGTGGTGTGAAATAGGGGAGCAGGATTTGTGTGTGTGTTTGTTACAGCAGCTAATCACCACCCTCTAGCTCAGGAATAACTGAGAATATGAGATGGAGCCCGAAGAGGTAGAAACTGGTGAAGTATTATAATTCAAGTTTTATAATGGCCAGAAATAGAGCCATTTCTCATATTAACACACAGGTCAGCTTACCTTAGAAAGTTACCTCTACGTGCAAGTAAACTATAATTTGAAGGAAAACAGAATACTCAACACGTAAAGATTAACTTCATGCATTTATTGGGTCAAATCTTTATCTGCTTTGCTGTAGCTAGCGGTATAAGCTTTGCCCCCTTTGATATAATATGATGTACATATTAGGGCTGTGTTACCATGGAGGGAATACTGAAACAACTGTTTTTAGACAAGTCAATGGTAAGGAGCTTTGAGAAAAATGTAGTAAGCTTCAATCACATAGAGGTCATAATAGTCTGCTATTTAAGGGAATAAAAACAAGATTATTTTAATGGCTCCAGAGTTTTTAAAGAATTCCAATTTGTGATTGCTAACTAATGTATTTAAACAATTCCTTTTAATTGCGGATGATTTGAGAGTAGCAAATGTTGTTCCCATCCACAAAAAGCTGAAGCTGGTAACTAGAGGGCAGTTAGTAGAGACGAAGCCAATAACTAGATAAGAGCTAGTAGAGAAAAAGCCGTCAGCTAGAGGGCAATTGGTAGAGAAGAAGCCAGTAACTAGAGGACATTTAATAGAGAATAAACTGGTAACAAGAGGGCAGTTAGCAGAGAAAAAGCCAGTAATTTGCAACAGTAAGTAGAGAAGAAGCTGGTAACTAGAGAGCAGTTAGTGGAGATAAAGCTGGTAACTAGAGGGCAGTTAGTGGAGATAAAGCTGGTAACTAGAGGGCAGTTAGTAGAGAAGAAGCTGGATGCCACAGGGTAGTCAAAAAAAAAAAGGAGTCCAGAAATTAGAGGACACTAAGGGGCCGTTCACACGGCTTATTTTGGGCACGGATTCCAGCCATATTGTGCACCGTATTTGCACTGCAGTACGGCTGGAATCCGTCCCAGCCATTACGGTAATCCACAGTTCTCATAGAGAACTGTGGATTCCGTCTCTCCTCCCCGCTGGGCGAATCCGCCGTGGGGGGAGAAAGTGACATGTTCATTATCCCGGCGGGATACGCGCCGTGGATAATGGATGTCTATGAGGCCGGCGAGCCCCGCCCCTTATTCAAGCCGTAATTGCGGGCGAAATCCGTCCTGCAATTACGGCTTGAATAAGCCGTGTGAACTGGGTCTTAGTAGAGAAGAAGCTGGTAACTTGAAGGCAGTGAGTAGAGAGAAAGTCAGTTACTAGAGTACAGTTAGTAGAGAAGCAGTTGGTAACTAGAGGGCAGTTAGTAGAGAAGAAGCCGGCAATTAGAGGGCAGTCAGTAGAGAAGAAGCCGGCAACTAGAGGGCAGTTAGTAGAGAAGAAGCCGGCAATTAGAGGGCAGTCAGTAGAAAAAAGCTGGCAACTAGAGGGCAGTTAGTAGAGAAGACGCCGGTAGCCACAGGGAAGTTAAAGGCAGCTAGAGGTCAGGAATAATTGTAAAAACAAAAAAAATCAGAACTTTCTTTCAGAATATTTGATTATTTTAAAATGTTATATTTTTATATAACAGGTTTTATTTGTCTTTAGTGGGAATCCATAGAGAGCAGATTAAAATACATGGCTGAAATTAATTGCATGGATCAGATAAAGGTAAAACAAATCCGGGGATGTTTGCTTCCATGCATTTTCTGAACATTTGACCCCTTGCTGATTTCATTTACTTAATCCATTTGTGTAATGCTGTACAGTTAATGACTTCCACAAACACAAGCCACTGGTTTGACATCCCTAAAACTCAGATTAGTCTTGATGTGTGATGTGACTCTTTGGTACAAACTGTATGGAACAAATGAATGAACTTGCTGCATTTTATGACTCCTCTTAGCTGCATTAGGTCTTATAAACTGTGAAGGTAGGTTTAATTAAGAGACCAAACAGTGACAGTCCCAGAGCGTTAGCAAAGGCAAAAATGAGGACTAATGGGCATTCAGCTTCAACGCCTCACCTGGAACATCACATAGACTTGCTTTAACTTTGCTAATATACCAGCAATTTTAGGGAGCCTTCCCATAGCAAAGACCAAATACTGGTCGGATTTCCCGACCGGTATTTATTTATTTTTTGGCACGCAAGAGGGCGACTTTTGTCCATGGTTTACAGATTCAAGCACTCCCCCTTCACATCCACTTGTTCATGTTCTGCCCGAAAACCGGGTGAAGGAATGAACATGTGTTAAGTTTTTTGGAACTCGGGGGTGTAAAAAACCATCTGGTGGAAAATCCGTGCAGTAGGAACTGCTGCACGGTCTTTCTATTGTAGTCTATGGGGGAGCGTTGCATGTCAGTTTTCAAACAGTTTGTAAAACCCCAAACCGTCTGGAAAACCGACCAGTAACCTGTGCCGTGGGGACAAGCCCTTACTGAGAAAGTCAGCAAAGTGAGCATGGAAGGTCTATGATAAGGTCCTGCTTCAGAGGTGTGGCTCTCCTAAACTCCAGGTTTGCAGCTATGACTCTTATACCTCTATTGCCAATTCCCAGTTTGTGAATTGCACAAAGGAGGCAGAAATGAAATGCGAAAGAAAAATTTTAGCTGCAGTTAATTCTAACAAGCCACAAACTGATTTCTCATAGATTTGCTATATGACAAACCAAAATTCTGTACAAGCTGGCTAATGACACTACTGTGATCTACAACACTGGTCGTGTTGGCTGGCACCCTTCTTTTCAGACATGAATTTAACTAGTAAAACACAGGAGAGAGGACTTTTTGTTGGTGCCTCTATTCTAGGGTTCCATTTTTTTTTCTATAAATAATTTGCTACGTAGTAGCAAGAAGGTTAGAAAAGACATAGGTCCATCAAGTGATACCAGGTGTTCCATGCAAGAGGAAAAATTCCTTCCAACTCCAAACACGGCAGTCAGAATAAATCCCCGGATCAACATCCTTTCTTCAAAATCAAGTTACCATAACCTGTAATGTTATATTTTTCAGGGAAGGCATCTAAACCCCTATAAAAATCCACCACAAAACCCCTTTTCTTTTTTCCAAAAGTCTAAATTGTTCTTACAGTAAAAAAATTTTCCCAACTTTTGTTTAAAATTGGTAATCATTTTTTGTCAAAAACCTAAAAAAATACAACTATAAAATATTCCTTGAGCAAAATCTTCCAGGTCAGTCGACTTCACAATTGAGAGGTCCCTTTTTCGACTTTTTAAAGGGTTTTTGGGATTTTTCCTAACCCCCTTGGTTTTTGTTACAACAGGTTTTAAATTTTGGGGGCTTCAAATTACAAACCGGGGGGCCCTTTTTTTAAGTGGTTCCCCTTTGGGGCTGCGGGATGACATTAAAACATTGGCCCCCCGTCACGGGTTTTATGTAGGTTTGAGCGCAAAACATTTTTTACTTAGAAAAAAAAAGAACCACCTTTTCGCCTAAGCAAAAAATTTTTTGTGTCCCTTTTTTGGGTTTTCGGGTTCCCCCGGGCCTCCCAAAAAATTATAGACCGAGCTTTTATACATGGAGCCATTTTTGAATTCGATATAGGGTCCCTGTAAATGTTTAGTACATAGCCATGGATATCTTATGTGCAACCATATACACTTTACAAAACACTTTATATAGCAGGACATATGGGCCCAGTTTACCCAGAAGCATAATACAGTTTGTGCACAAAGACAACTCCCAAAAAGTTAAAATTCCAAGTGATTGCTGCTTACATTGCTTCAAGTGAGATTTGATATAGAGCTCTAGTTCATACATTTTAGTCATAAACCTGCCATTAAAAAAAAATCCCGAACATATAAAAAAATTGAATATAAAAAATTCAACTGTGTTTTTTGATTGGGATTAGAGGCCCCAATAATTTTGAACAGCATTTTAGGGCTCCAGCTCAGTTAGACATGGGTTGCCTACTGTTGCCACCTGAAGACTATTGAGAGATTCCATTAATATTGCCTGTGGAAAATTCTGCTGCACCAATTCCCGCCAAGATCTTCCAAAACTAGCTTTGAAAGGTGGGCATAACAATGGCCGACAAATTTTTACTAAGGAAAGTACTCTATTATGAGAACCAAGGCCAAGGAATCCATGGTGGATAAAGTAAAGTGATTAAAAGAAACCATTAAGACCTAAAAAAAAAAAAAAACCTAATTAAACTTCGCAAACTGGGAAGCCCTGGCAACAGATCCTTCTTCATGGTGCCACAATACTGATTAAGCAGTTGTGAATTTTGAGAGTGACCATAAACATAAGACGATGACAAAAGGAGAGGTAGCCCAGATTTTTTACAGTAACTCCTAAATGGAACCTTTTGCCCCCCACTGATCTGTAGCTCTAGGATTGAACACATAAGTAGTCTTGATGGGCGTCATTCTTGTGTTGAGAGTTCAACAATGATGATCATAATGACCAAAGACTGAGATTACTGCCTTTGTCAAATCCACCCCTCTCCCTAAAAGTGCCGATTTAGGCTTTATTGTCTGGCTTTTAGCATGGATACATCACATGGCCACAAACTGGAACAGTGGATGTAAATCCAACATTTTGCATTTCTGAGTGTACAGTGACACAATTTTAGATGAAGTCTTTGAAGCCAAAGCAAAAAGAAAAGAAGAGTCTACTCATCTCATTTTTATCCATTTCTAGTTTTGTCTTTAAAATAGCAATGACTTCAAGAGACATGTATGGTGACCTATAGGTAACCACAGACCCCTGATCAAAGCTGGGGCTCCTCTATACTTATCTGCATTCAGAAGAAAGGAATTAAGACAAAATATGTTGGCGCTATATAAAAAAAGATTATTATTATTATTATTAATAATAATAAACTATATTGGCTCAAATAGAGTCACAAAACTAAGTACATTTTTGTAGATATTGTATGATATCTTTTCATGGGACATGTGATCCATGAAGGTGACATCATCAGTGAGGGACTTAGAGGAACACCAGAGCTCTGGCAGCACTGGAACAACGGTGATGGGAGAGAGAAGTAAGGCTATGTTCACACGGCTTAGTGACGGCGTAATTGCGGGACGGATTTTGGCCGCAATTACGCCCATTGTGCTACTGGATGTGGGGACGGGGGCGCAGCTCGTTTAGGGGCCCCATAGGTCATACCCTGCCATTATACCTCACACAATTGTCGGCGCCACCAACCTCTTCCTCACTGTTAATGCCTCGCACCATACAAACATGCCTATCTTCAGTCTTTCTTAATGACACATACTCACCATCTCATCGCTCCTTCTCGCTTCCGAGGGACAGATCCCCCAACCCAGGGGCCCCCCCAAGCACATTTCCCAACATGCCTCCTCAGAACACAGTCTCTCACTTCTAATTCCGCTCTAATCCATTCAACCTAGATACACATCCCTCGACCCGTGCTCCCCCCACCCCTCTCCTGGAGCTCTCTGGAGATGCGCGGTCATGTATGGAATAACTCGCTTCATTCTTGACTTGTTAATCTCACGCAACTTACTCTTCTTTGGTCTGACTGATACCTGGCGACCCCTCTGACACAGGTCTCCCCTGCCGCACTCTCTTTTTAGCGAGCTCCAACTTACCCAACTCCTCGCTCTGGGTACACAAGATGGGGAGGTGTTGGCCTCCAACTGTCTGACACGCTGCTCCTTTGTCCCCGCTCCACTCCTCTGCCTCCCTCACGCTTTCTCCTTTGAAGTGTTCTCTGTCCGCATCTACGGCCCCCTACGACCCCTCACATTGTGGCTGTTGTCATACGACAGCCTGGCCTGCCACTGCCTTCTTGACAACTTTGTTCCGGGCTTCTCCACTTTCTTTCCACCGACATCGCCCACTATCATCATGGGAGGACTTCAAACTCCAATCGACATCCCCCACTTCTGCTTCCAACAACTCCTTTCACTTGCTACTACTTTCATCCTCTCCCAGTGGATCTCAGGAGCCACTCACAAAAGATGGGTTGAAAACCCAAACAAACTATGGACCTCATTTCACCCGCATCTGCCCCTATCTGACATCTCTAACTCATCCAACACCCTATAATCCGAACTAAAACTTGCTTATCTTCCCACTATCTCTCCCACACCTGCTCCTCAGTACTCAATATCAGTACGAACCCGCAGGAATCTACAAAACTCAACCCTCACACTCTCTCTGACTACTTGCACCTCTTCCCACTATCTCCTCACAATTCAATGACCAGTCGCAGCCACCACTTTCTACAACCACCCAATCTCCATCTCCACCTTGACGCATACTTCCAGTCGCTACTCTCACACACAACGAACCCCGCAAAAATCAACAGACAAACCCTGGCACACAGACTCTACCATAACAGCTGAGGCGTGCTTCTGAGCTGACCGAACGCCGCTGGAAGAAAACTCACTCCATTGATGGGACTTTGACTTATACCAAACACCTCTGCAGAACACCTCAGCAAACAGGCATATTTCACCTCTCTCATATTCTTCCCTGTCCCACAACCCCACTCAAATTTATTCTAAACCTTCTAACTATATTCTCCGTCCACCAACAACTCCTCCCCCCTTCCATCCTTTCAGCAAAAACTAGATGACTTTTTGCCATTCACTTTCCTCCTGAGTCATCCTCAATCAGAGAAAGCTTCAGCCCACTGTCCCCAACCACCCTCCTACGACCTCCTTGCAAAATACTGCTTTACCACCTGATATTGCATTCCACGGTCAACTCATGACAGCTCTCATCCTTTCTGTCCAATTCCAACCTCATACCTGTGTATTGACCCCACGCCATCACAACTCATCCCAGACCTCTGTGCTTATATCATCCAGCCCTCACTATCTCTTTCAAACTTACTCAATAACCTCTGGCATCTTCCCCTTCACGCCTTCTTATTTTATAACATGCTATTTTCACTCCAATCCTAAAAAAACCAACCTCTTGACCCCTCTTCTCTGTCCAACTATCGCACCTCTCACTTGCTCACTCTTGCTTCCAAACTCTCGAGTCTGCACGTCTATCTTTCAGCTGTCCTCCCACCTCTCCTCCAACTCACTTTCTTGACCCACTACAATTTGGTTTTCGACCCCTTAACTCTACGGAAACCGCCCTAACACAAAGTCACTAATGACCTTGTAAGCTAAAGCCTCTTCACACTACATTTGATCTCCTCTTTGACCTTGTCCTATTGCCTTTGACACTGTCGTCCATTCCCTCCTGATACCAATCCTCTCCTCCCCTCAGGCATCCAACAGTCTTGGCCTTTCCTGGATTCTCTCGTACCTCACTGATCGGACTTTCAGCATCTCTCATTCTCGCTCCACCTCCCTCCACCCGGCCTCTCTATGTCGGTGTCCCCCAAGGGTCAGTACTGGGCCCACTATCTTCTTATCTACACTCTTGGTATCGGTCAGATCATTGCCTCACTGGCTTTCCATTTCCACCTGTATGCTGATGATACCCATCTCTACTTCTCCGGACCAGATGTCACTTCTTCTACTCTCCCGGATACATGACTGTCTGTCCTCCATTTCTTATCGAAATTCAACTCACCCATAAATTTCCGGGATTCATTAACAATTCCAATTACTGTAACAGCTGTAACCGATACTCTTACTCAAGCATTTAGCGTATTAACGTGAAAATATGACCGCATATTACACGACATTTGCAGCACGTTGGGAGGAGTGGTTTGCAACGTTTCAGTTATTCTGAGCGCCAACACCAGTGACGTTTCGGGGGAACTCCTCCTTCCTCAGTAGGAGGATCTTACTATGTGGCGCCAGTCTGAGGAGGAGGATTTCCTCTCCGAAACGTAACTGGTGTAGGCTGCTCGAATGAAATGAATCGGGTTGCAAACCACTCATCCCTGCGTGCTGCAAATGTCGGTATATGCTGCATATTTTCACGTTATATAAGCTAAATGCTTGAAGTATGAGTATCGGGATACAGAATTGGAATTGTTAATGAAGCCCGTGCATTTATGGGTGATTGAATATTCGGTAAAAAAGTTGTTTAAATTACACTGGACCTGTGTTGGTTTTTGTGTCTTTTGCTAGCGGGGGTAGGTAAGGAGGAGGTACCAGCAAACTGTCTATTTGCTGGACTCCCCGCTTTTATATGGTCCTATGCTATTTTTTTGATGTCCTCCTTTTCTTCCTTCTTCCATACGTCCCCTAAAACTAAATGTGGAAAAACAGAACTATCTCTTCCCACCACCAATCTACCCCTGCCCTGATCTCTCTATTACAGTCAACGGCTCACCCTCTACTGGCCGCAAGTCCGCTGCTTGGGGGGTAAACCAGACTCTGCTCATCTTTAAAACCCCCCCAAAACCCTCACCTCTCCTGCCCCCCTCCCCGAAAAACTCTCTCCATCCGCTCATTCCTCAATATGACACTACAAAATGTGGTCCATCCCTTGTATCTCCCGCCTAGACTACTGCAACACCCTCAGTGGCCTTCCACTAGCACCCTCGCTCCCCCCCAAATCCACCCTTTAAACTCTGTCCCGTCTTATCCCCCTCTCCTCGTACTCCCTCGCCTCTCCCCCGCCAACCCCTTTCACGGGTTCCCTTTGCCCAGCAAATTTCATTTCAAGCTACTCCCCATACCTACAAGGTCTCCATGCCCTCTCCCCCCAAAACATCTCTGCCCAAATTTTCCAAAACATCCCCCTCACCCCACCTCCCGCCCCTCACGGGGCCTTCTCCTCTGCTCTCCCCCTTTTCAGTCCTCACACAACCGTCTCCAAGACTTCTCCCTGCTTCACCACACCTGGGAACCCTGCCCCAACACATCAACTCTCCTCCATTTCACCAGCTTCAAAAGCAACCTGAAAACCCATTTCTTCAGGCTTGCCTATAACCTTCACTAAACTTGTCACTACTTCCTCCACAGACATGTCTCTTTCCCCCTCCTTGTAGATTGTAAGCCCTTGCGGGTAGGGTCCTCTCTCCCTCTGTCGTGCCAATTGTCATTATCCCTTATCACTGTACTCGTTTGACTTATGTAATGTATGTAACCCCCTCGATTGTACAGCGCCCTGGAATCAATGGCGCTTTAAAATAAATAATAATAATAATAATAATAATAATAATAATTCATTATCCACGGCGCGTATCCCGCTGTGATAATTGACATGTCACTTTCTCCCCGCTCGCCATATTTCGCGAGCGGGAAGAGGAGACGTAATCCATAGTTCTCTATGAGAACTGTGGATTACCATAATGACTGGGATGGATTTCAGCCGTATTTTGCGCAGTATGGCGCGAAATACGGAACTAAATACGTCCCAAAATAAGCCGTGTAAAAACGGCCTATGGGTTTTCTATTTGAACACAATGGGAGGTGGTAGGGAGGTTTTTAAAAGTGTTGGAAAACCTCTTTAGCAGCACGTGAACAAAGATGTCACAGGAATTGCACATGACTGCTGGAGTTACTGATTGGCTCCACTAGTCATGTGCTGTTTGTAGACACGGGAAGTAAAAGGAGACCAGGGGACACCAATGGCGGCATCAATGCAGAAATGGCACCAATAATTATATTTCTTTTTCTTTTTTTTTTAAGGCAGCAGTAGTTAAAATTAAAAATAAAAAACATTCTGACAACCCCTTTAGAATCTAAGAGATAAAAAAGATGCTGAAAGATAAGGATTTAGGGCGACATGTATGATTTTTTGAGCCCAGGCGCCGGTTTTTTTGTGCACGTTAGTAGCGTAGAATGCGCCTGAATCTATGAACATGTTCTACTGCGGGTCATAGATTTAGTGCTTTCTAGCTACTAGGTGACAACTCAGGCTCAGGTAAACCACTTTTAAAGTGCTCTACCTGTTCCAGCATTAATGTGCCTGGATTTGCTGTAATAAAGCTATAAATCTGTAGCTTGTTACAGTTGTAGTGCGACACGCCTCCAGCACGGCCTCCTGATCTCAGACGCATTACAAAGTGCTGCAGGTGCCCGATAATGCACCTAATATTGGAGTGCGCCTGGTTACAAATAGAGCGAACGGGGCTACGCTAGCTTTCGGGCTGAAAAGACACCAGACTTATGGTGCAGCCCTCTTCATACATGTCACTCTTAGTTATCCTCTAGAACATTTTCCTCCTTTGTTGTAGACTCCATGTTAGAGCAAATTTTTAATTTTGAGAGCCTCAATTCCAGTTTTATGCCTCTTAATAAGATTTAGATTCCACTTTACAGATTTGCTGATTGCTCGAGGTTCTCTTGTGTCACCGTACAGTATAATTTACTTTTATCCCTTATTATTATTACGCCAATTTGTCTTGATTTGCTGCTCCATCCCCACTAAGAAACTTGCTGATTTCCAGGAATTTGTGGCCTCCGTAATTGATTCAGTGACATAGTCAAGAAAATAACATGACGTGACCCTGGATGCAATTAAGTTAATTATCTCTGTAGATACCAGAACCAGATTTCTTTTTGGCAGCCTGAACCTTACTGGAAGCCTATGAGAAACATACTTAATCTAATCAGTCACTGTATAAACACTGGGGGCAGATCTAGAAAACTTTGGGCGACATGTCCCATTAGGGCTGCACCATTTTTTGGTGTATTTTGCACCAAAAAACTGTTGACAACATATTTTCTATATAAACGAACTGTCGTACACCAAAACTAGGCGCATTTGAAACTTTTGAATGCACCTAAAGAAGGCGCATCCAATATGTTAGCAGTGATATACTATGCGCCTTTTTTTTGGTATAAGCCTAAATTAAGCGCTTTAAATATGCTATACAAGGTATACCACACACCAGATCTTTGACAGGTTTATTTATTCAGGAGCATTATACACTAATTTAATGCGCCTTAAAACTGGCGTGGAAGTGCCTCTTTTCTGACATGTCACCCTTTGTGTTGCCCATCGCAACCAATTCTAGTGCTGCTTTTATTTTGTATTCTCCCCCAGAAAATTGGTGATGTGATGTCGGTCAGTTTTTGGATTTCCCACTGGCCAAGTACATGGGCTGCATGGGAATCAGACAGGTATCCGGCAGAAGATGGAACATAGGTAACTGTATGACTGTTAAATAACAGTCATACAGTTACCGAATAATACACCTATACATGGAGCAAGTATACCTTACATATGATTGTAACTAAAGAAAATCCTACCAAATACCAAGACCCAATAATATTACTACTTAAGGACCCAATAATGCTGCCAGACCATGACCAAATGCGACCACCATATGTGACTACTAGTTGTATGCAGGCGCTCTGAAGACATATATATCACCATACGGTGATCATATTATGGTAGATACCAGTTGTATGCAGGCTCTGCACACATAAGTTATTACACGGCCGTTATATAAAGTCACTCGCCGGTGACGTCTCCTCTGATGAGAGTCCTTCTCTTTTCTTTTTCCTCTCCATCTGGCCCAGACCACTATGATGACTTCTCCCGGCCATGAATCGTCTCTGCAGAATTTATCACACAAACATTTTAAAATCCTCACTTTTCCGGCACCTATTTACCTACTGGGGGGAGGTAATATATCTTCGTACCTAATGGGTATTTATACAGGAAAGCCTGGAGATGGCCCATCCCCACAGCAACCTGCTTTCCTATGATAGGAAAATCAGGTGCTTGCTATGGGGGATGGGGATTCACCCATTGTTCCTGTATAAGCCCCCATTAGTTAGGGAGGCATATAGACCCCCCCAATAGATAGGTATATAGGTCTCTTCATTAGGTAGGTATGTATATAGCCCCTTGGTAGGTAGGTATATGAGTCCCATTAGTAGGTAGGTAGGAATATAGGTGCCCTTGGTAGATAGCCCGCTGTAGGTAGTTTCAATAGTAACCCACAGTAGAAAGGTAGGTATAGTATTTAAGTAGTTACACAGCCACGTTCAGAAGCTAGGAAAGTATATAGTGCCCCCAGTAGGTAGGTAAACAGGTCGCTTCGGTAGGTAGGTACAGTATATATACTATTCCAGTAGACAGATATGTATAAAGGTCCCATATAAGATTGTAAAATATATAGATGTCCCCCAGCAGTTTATGGAGACCTCCAGTAGGCACGTATAGATGTTCCCAAGAAGGTTATAGGATCCCCAGTATGTAGGTAGATATAGCTGTCCCCCTGTAGGTAATAGGTCCCTTCAGTATATAGGTAGATAAAGCTGACCCCAGTATGTAGGTAATAGGGCCCCTCTGTATGTAGGTAGATATAGATGCCCCCCTGCAGGTAATAGGTTCCCGCAGTATATTGGTAGATATAGATGTTCCCCAGAAGGTAATAGGGACAGCAATAAGCAATAGGGCCCTCCACTATATATGTAGATATAGCTGTCCCCCAGTAGGTAATAGGTCCATCCAGTATATAGGTAGATATAGATGCCCCCATAGGTAATAGCCTCCCCCAGTATATATGTAAATAAAGTTGTCCCCCAGTAGGTAATAGTCCCCTTCCCCAGTAGGTAATAGCCTTGCCCAGTAGGTAATAGCCCTCCCCAGTAGGTAATAGGGCCGCCCCCTGTGGATAATAGCCCCCCAGTAAGTAATAGGGCTCCCTCAATATATATGTAAATAAAGCTGGTCCACAGTGGGTAATAGTCCCCCCCAGTAGGTAATAGTTTCAAGTAAGTAATAGGGCTCCCCCAGTATATATAAATTAAGCTGTCCCCTAGTGGGTAATAGCCCCCTCTGCATGTAGGTAGGTATATGGGGGCTATTAAAAAATAAAAAACAGTACCCACCTGTCCCTGCTCTTCTGAAGCTCCTCCGAGTCCCTGCTGAGGCGGTGTGACATCATCATGCTGCGCAAGTGATGTGATAACATGCTCATGCCACCTTTGCTGTATACTCCGGAGGGCCGCCAGCCTGCTTGCGACCTGCCAGAGTACTTCATAGAGCAGGGATCTCTGACGCTCTGCTTCATGGAAGTCTTCAATTGTATGCACGTCCAGTGGACACGTATATAGTTGAAAACATCGCCGGCTCTCTGGGCACATGGCAGCACCTGAAACCTGGCAACGGACTGGCAATCTGTCTTTCGGACAGATTGAAGGTTTGTGGCACCGGCAGTTTTATCTGGTGCAAAAGCCCCGGATAAAACTGCCTAGCAACGCCCCTGGGAACAGCACAACTCAGAGTTAAAAGAGAAGATGATCCAGAATTGTTATTTCACAGTGAACACAAGGATTTACTTCAAGAGACATGTCGGGAACATGTATAACATGAACCCACTGTGGTGTAAAAAATTCCCAGCCCCTCTTTAGGCCCGGTTCACATCTGCGTCGGGTCTTCTGTTATGAATGGAATAAGAAAAAAAATCGGATCTGTTAACTGATGCACAAACTGATGCAAACTGATAGCTATCCATTTGTATCCATTGACTTCAAAGTATAAAATAAAACTTGAGCCCGTATGTCAGATATCCGTTTTGTTTACCGGAAATATTAGTACCGCAGACGATGCTATTTCTTCAGTCAAAAAAAACTGATGCCAGGTGGAACAGAGAAAACTGATGCAAACAGAGCTTAAAAACTCCATAGAAAGGAATAAGCATCAGTTTCTTTCCGTTTTTCTGTCTCCCAATGGAGTAGAACAATGGAAAGCACAAGCACAGCGGATGTGAACCAGGTCTTAGGCTTCTTTGTATAAGGTGTAGTGCAGACAGAAATATTCTATATATTCTGTGCTGTAACCAATGATATGTCTCTCCCTTCACTATAACAGCATGCAGTCTATATGAGAATCTGCAGCTGCATCCCCCTCCTCCTGACCTTCAGTATATGATGACTGGAGGTTTCTAAACATCTCCAGGATTTGGGAAATGGTAACTACAAATGTAAATGAAAAAGCGTGGGTAAATGTTTCACAGGCAATCCCAGCATGGCACTTATTTGAGTTGTCCATTTGTTGTGACATACAGCATGTTGCAGTTAGGGCAGGTTTGTGCTCTAGGCTTCACCCACCAAAACATGCCCATAAAGTAATTTCCTTTTCCTATGTATACTTTGTTAATTAAAAAAAAAAATGAGATTGCCCTGGTATAACTAAATTTAGTGGAGAAGCTTTGATTGGTTCCTTCAGCATTTACTAGTATTTTCTCTATTTTGTATCTGTCCTGTATACATGTCATGTGGGTGTATGGGTGCTGTACTATACTGTGTACAATATATGGGAGCATAGTATAATTACCAACTTTTAAAAATCAGAAAGAAGGGTGACATTAGAAGATGTGCTACATGTAGTGGGGAAATATTTTTTCTTAATGGGGTTGTCCATGTCCTAACAAAAAATAACATTATGCTCCTATGTGTATCCACTATGCTGGTTACACAAATTATACAAAGAAGAATCTGGTGAGACATTTGTACTCCATCCTCTGCCCCAGTCAGGAGCCTGCTGCTCCTTTATTACATTGTAACTTTAGCTATAGACAGCTGAAATCACCAATAACTATATGCCTAGCCAAACAAATAAAGACTTTTTTTTAACTAAATACATCATTACAATTGTCCAATGCGGTGGGTATAGTGTATGTGAAATAAAATATGACCGGTAATACACAAACAATTATTGTAAAGGGAAAGCAAGGGTAGTAGCAAAGTGATGACCATAAGACCTTCTGTTATTCTCCTAAACTCTATTAAGTGACCTTTTGGCTTGTCTTGTGTAACACTAAGGTGATAAAATCCCTAAGAAGATTACTGTACTTCTCAGATTTCCTGTAGAGGTCCGTGTAAATAAAGCCGTCAGCCCCTGCCAACGTGACAGAGGAGTGATTTCAGCAAGTAGGCAGCTGTGAGGTGTAAGGGTGTCTGTCTATCTATCTATCTATCTATCTATCTATCTATCTATCTATCTATCTATCTATCTATCTATCTCATATCTATCTATTTATCTATCTACAGTTGAAACCAGAGGTTTACATCCACTATATAAATAGACACATATTTCAAGTTTTTCTCACTTTCTGACATGAAATCAGAATAAACCTTCCCCGTTTTAGGTCAATTAGGAACCAAAATTATTTATATTTGCCCAATGCCAGAATAATGAGAGAGAGAATTTAAGGCATTTTTATTACTTTCTGCAAAGTCAAAAGTTTACATACACTAGGATTACTGTGCCTTTAAACAATGTGGGACAGCCCATATGATGTCATGTCTTTGGAAGCTTCTGATAGGTTTATTGGCAACATCTGAGTTAATTAGAGAAACACCTGTGGATGTATTTTTTTAACGCACATGAGAAACACACTGCTTTTGTGTGTAACATCATGGGAAAGTCTGAAGAAATCAGCCAAGATATCAGAAAAATTGTGGACTTGCACAAATCTGGATCATCCTTGGGTCCAATTTCCAGATACTTGAAAGTGTCTCATTCATCTGTACAAACAATTATACACAAGTACAAACAAGATGGGAATGTCCAGCCATCATACCGCTCAGGAAGGACATGAGTTGTGAGTTTCAGAGATGAACGTGCTTTGGTCTGACATATGCATATCAACCCAAGAACAAAAGCAAAAGACCTTGTGAAGATTCTGGTGGAAGCTGGTAAGATTGTGTCATTATCTACAGTGAAATGAGTACTGTATCAACATGGGCTGAAACCACTCTGCACGGAAGAAGCCATTACTCCCAAAGAAACATATAAAAGCCAGATTAATGTTTGTAAATGCACACAGGAACAAAGACCTACATTTCTGGACACATGTCCTGTGGTCTGGCAAAACTAAAATTGAACTGTTTGACCGTAATGACCATCGTTACATTTGCAGGAAAAAGGGAGAAGCCTAAGAACACCATCCCAACTGTGAAACATGGGGGTGGCAGCATCATGTTGTGGGGTTGTTTTGTTGTAGGAGAGACTGGTGCACTGCACAAAATAGATGTCATCATGATGAAAGAAGATTATATGGCAACACTAAAGCAACATCTCAAGATATCAGCCAGGAAATTAAAGCTTGGATGGAAATGGGTCTTCCAAATGGACAATGACCCAAAACATACTGCCAAACTGGCTACATACTGCCAAACTGGTTACGAAGTGGCTTAAGGATAACCAAGTCAGTGTTTTGAAGTGGTCATCACAAAGCCCTGATCTAAATCCTATTGAAAATTTATGGGCAAAGCTGAAAAGGCAGGTGTGAGCAAGGTGACCTGCAAACATGGCTCAGTTCCCACCAGTTTTTGTCAGAGGAATGGGAAAAAAAATTCCTACCAACTATTGTGAGAAGCTTGTGGAAGAATATCCAAAACATTTGACCCAAGTCATACAGTGTAAGGGCAATGCTACCAAATACTAATGAAATGTATGTAAACTATTGACTTTGCAGAAAGTAATAAAAACGCCTTAAAAAATTCTCTTTGATTATTCAGGCATTTAGCAAACATAAAAAAATTTACAGTTTCCTTAAATTTGAGATACATTTAATTGATTGTAACCCCTAAAACACCAGAGTGTTTTTTGCACATACTGGTTTACCAGCTCCGGGGGCGACATGTATGATCGGGAGTTGCGCCTGTTTTCTGGCGAAAACTTCGGCTCACCGTCTCGAATCCCCTGTCGGACGCAGGGATGCGATGTTAGGCACAACCTTCGCCACTTTCGGCTGCGCCTAACATGAAGGGGCGGGCAATGGGCGCAAATGTGGGCGTTCTGGGGGGGATGCGGCACTTTCGAATACTCCGAGGTAGCAAGATCGCGGGTCGGCAAAGTAGGCGCATTGCAGCTCCGACAGGCAGACCTAAATTGGGTTGTGGTCAAAATTTAGCCAGAGAGGCGAATGAAGCGGAGAACTTAATGGAATGGGGCAAAATGTGCTCAAGGTCGACTGTTACAACAGTACACAGCTTTCAGCTCCGTGAGACATGGAGTATGATTCCAAAAATCGTTTTTATTAGGTGTAAAACATTATCTGAAAAAGAGCTGAAACCTTCTAAAAAAATCACTAACAAAAAATTAATAACGGCGCAACATCAGGAATTGTGATATAGAAAATTGCCGGGAAATACAGTAATTAAAATTCTGTAAGCTCTTCTCATTGGTCGGCATAAACCAGCCAATCAGAATAGGAGCGACAGGACCCATTATAACCTATGGAGTAGTATTGCCCAATCAAATGAAAAGGCGGGACAGTTCAAAATACAGTAAAAAAGGCAGAAAAGAGCTGATTGGTTGAACTAGCGGGGGCTTGGCTATCCGGGCAAACAGAGTGCAAGCTACTTTGTTCCATTGTAGTCTATGGAGAGATTGGGGCAATGAAATCTCGGCTCTCACTCCGTGAGGCAGGGGAGTATGATAAAAAAATCGTTTTTTATTAGGTGTAAAACATTATCTAAAAAGAGCTAAACCTTCTAAAAACAACTTCAATAAAATCACTAACAACGCTTATCCATCACCAGCGCTACATCAGGAATTGGATATAGAAAATTGGCCGAGGAATACAGTAATTCAAATTCTGTAAGCTCTTCCATTAGTCGGCAAAAACCAACCAATCAGAATAGGAGCGGACAGTGAACCATTATACCAATGGAGAGTATTGACCAATCAAATGAAAAGGTGGGACACTTCAAATACAGTAAAAAAAGGCAGAAAAGAGCTGTTGGTTGAGCAAAGCGGGGCTTGGCTATCCCGGCCAATCAGAGCTGAGCTACTTTGTCCCATTGTAGTCTATAGAGAGATGGGGGCAATGAAATCTCAGCTCCGTGCGGCATGGAGTATTAGTAAATAAAGTGTAAGTGTAAAACATTCTCTGTAAAAGAGCTAAAACCTTCTAAAAACATACATAAATAAAATCCCTAACAACGCGTTGGTCCCCGTCACCGGCGCAACATCAGGAATTGGTATATTGTAAATTGCTGGGAAATACAGTAATTCAAATTCTGTAACCTATGGAGAAGTATTGACCAATCAAATGAAAAGGAGGGACAGTTCAAAATACAGTAAAAAAAGGCAGAAAAGAGCTGATTGGCTGAGACCAGGCGGCAGATTTTAAAATCCCAATCATATGTAGTGCATCTATTTTGAGTGGAGCAAGAGGGGGCGATAGGACGCCCTAAAAGTTATTAGTGTCTATGGGAAACATTTTTATTTGCTTATTTTCCTTAATCAATGATTAATAATGTGGGGCTAACGAAAATAAAGACATAAAAATGAATTCATTGAATTAATTTTTATTATTTTTTTTTTTGTTACCCCCATATTATTGATCGTTTTATATAGAGATTGGTACAACTTCGTGAGTTTTATCATTTGATTTCTGCCATTACAGTTTTATTATAGATTGCATTAGAAAACACATAAGAGTGTTGTTTCGTTTTCCACCCATGGCCCAAATAATCGCGCCTCTTTTAACTTAGCCAATCACAAACAGAGCTCGCTCTGCATTTCTTTTCCTCATAGAACTCAAAGAGATAAGTAGCTCCCCCCGCGATTGGCTAAGCTGGATGAGCCCCTCTTCCCCCCCCAACCAATCACAGTACTAGAATATTTCCCATAAACAGTAATAACTTTTAGGGTGCCCTTCTATCGCGCCCTTCTTGCTCCACTCCATATAGACGCACTACATATGATTGGTGGATTCATATCTGCCGACTGGTCTCAACCAATCAGCTCTTTTCTGCCTTTTTTACTGTATTTTGAACTGTCCCGCCTTTTCTTGTGATTGGTCAATACTTCTCCATAGCTTATAATGGGTCACTGTCGCTCCTATTCTGATTGGTTGGTTTTTGCCGACCAAAGAGAAGAGCTTATAGAATATGAATTACTGTATTTCCTGGAAGTTTTCAATATCCCAATTCCTGATGTTGCGCCGATGACGGCGACAAACGCGTTGTTAGTGATTTGAGTGATGTCTGTTTTTAGAAGGTTTTAGCTCTTTTACAGATAATATTTTACACCTAATAAAAACGATTTATTTACTAATATCCATGCCGCACGGAGCTGAGATTTCAGTGCCCCCATCTGTCCATATTTCCCTGCAATTTTCTATATCCCAATTCCTGATCTTGCGCCGTTATTGATTTTTTGTTAGTGATTTTATTTAGGTTTTTTTTTAGAAGGTTTGAGCTCTTTTTCAGATAATGTTTTACACCTAATAAAAAAGATTTTTTGAATCATACTCCATGCCTCATGGAGCTGAGAGCTGAGATTGATTTCTTGAGCGATCTTATATATTTTCCCTTTGATTTTAAATGATCAACTTTTTCACTACATTTATTCGCTTTTAGACAGCTTTGATTTTTCTCTTTATTCATTCATTCATTTGAAAGACGACTCTTTTTGCTATTCGCTAACATGTTTAATGATTTCTCGCTGTTTTCCAGCCTGTCTCGAATCGGAATACATGTTAGGCGCAGTCCTTCTGCGCCTAACTCCCGCACTGCGCCTCACACACTGGCGAGTCGCAGGGAATTTTTCACAGCATGAATGAGCGCACCTCATACAGTATGAGCGCACTGACATACATGAGGCGCAGCTTTCACTTTAAATCGGGCGAAAACATGCGCTTCGATGCCTCGAGCTTTATACATGTCGCCCTAAATCTTTAATTTTGGGGGGCTAGAAAAACCATTTTGCAGCATTGTTAGTAACATACTGTTTTATTAGTGGTAATGAACTTCCTTTAATTTATGTTTTTGTTGGTTTTTTTTCAAATTCACAATAAACTAAATAATTAGCATTAGTTTCCTATTTTGTTTTGGTCCTTTTAGACCTAGGTCACATCAGCGTTGTGCTCTCGCTCTTCCGCATCATTTGGGAGACAGGAAAACGGAAAGAAACAGATGCCAATTCATTTCTATGGAGTATTTTAGCCCTCAGTCTGCATCCGTATGACTCTGTCACTTCATATTTCCATTTTTTTTACTGAAAAAATAATGTGGTCTTTTGCATTACCGTATTTTTCGGACTATAAGGCGCACATAAAAGCCTATGATTTTCTCAGAAATCGAAAGTGCGCCTTATAGTCTGATGCGCCTTATATATGAATCAATTCTTCACTTGGGTTTTTAGGCTTTGTTTCCGACGCGAAATACGGCACAATAAGTGGCAGGACCATTGTAAATCTGACCGAATTGCGGCCGCAATCCACGGTGGCAATACGGCACAGAAATATGGAGCATGGCCTATAGGGCCACCGTAGTCAGCAGCGTCACTGTGTGCAGTGATACGTACAGCTCTGTGCGCAGGAGCCCCGCGCCTTATAATCTGGTGCGCCTTATATATATACCTAGACGACTTAGCAGGCGCTCATTGATAATGCGCCTTATAATCCGGTGCACCTTATAGTGCGAAAATTACGGTATTTTTTCTGTTAAAAAACGGAAATCTGATAGAAAGGACTTTAATTGAAGTCAACAGATAGTGACAGATGGCTGTTTGCATCTATTTTTACATCTTATTTGATGGATCCATTATCTGTTCTGCACATGCACAGAGGAATTTTGCTCTTTAATAGGGTTAGAAAAAACCCCATCTATTTTTAGCAGATGCAAATGGATATAAAAATATCCGTTTAAATAATCCGTCAAATAAACGGATATTTTGGGCCTTAGGATATGTACACACGGCGTATTGGGGTGCGTACTGTATACGCCGTGTGTTTTAGAAGTACACACTGTCCAGCGCGTACTTCAAAGGCATGTAAGTGCCACGAAGTGACAAGTCACTTCTCTCTCCCGGCGTACAATACGATTGTACGACACGTGCTGAAATTACGCCGTGTGAACATACCCTTGTATATGAAAACCGTCTAGCAATCAGACTGTCCCTGTTGCCCATAGCAACCAATCAAAACTCGCAGCAACCAATCAGAGCTCAGCTTTTATTTTTTCAGAGCACTATATGAAATGAGCTGAGCTGTGATTGGTTGCTATGGGCAACAGAGACAGTCTTCCTGCTGGACAATTTTCATACATAAGGCCCTTTGACTTCAGTTTGCATCAGTTCATTTCCATTTTTAGGAAGGAGTCCATTACTTTTAGGTTATTAAAAGTAGGTTACTATGGGCAAAAGAGTGAGTTTTAGACCTAAACAATTTCATACATGTGGCCCAAAATCTTGTGCCGCGTTTGCCAAAAAGTCATAGCTGTTCCGAAGAAATAAGTATGGGCCACATGTATGAAAACTGTCTAGATCTACAACTCACTTTTCTGCCCATAGCAACCAATTAGAGCGCCCCTCTCATTTTTCCAGAGCACTATATGAAATGAAAAGGGCGCTCTGATTGGTTGCTATGGGCAACAGGGTGAGTTTTAGACCTAGACAGTTTTCATACATGTGGCCCTATGTGTTTATCCACTCTGGCCCTCATTTACTAATATGGTTGCACTAAAAAAGTGTCTTAAAATGCACCAAAAAGTGGCACAATTTTGTCGCAGCAGGTGCCAGACATATTTATCATAGGCTTAAGACATTTTCTGCAAACTGCTCAACAGGTGTTCATGACCTACCTAACAGTGGGTGCAGCCATATGTGAAAGTGGGCATGTCTGAGCTGCGCTAAAAACGTGCCACAATTTTCTTGTAGAAAGTAAGCCAAAAAAAAAACTGGTCTAGGAGTTAGTTGTAAGGCTATGTTCTTATTTGGGCACATATTTCAGCCCGTAATTCGCGCAGTACGCCGCGAATTACGGCTGAAATACGTCCCAGTCATTACGGTAATCCACAGTTCTCATAGAGAACTATGGATTACGTCTCCTCTCCCCACTCGGCGAATCCGCCGCGGGGGGAGATAAGTGACATATACGCGCCGCTAGTAATGATAGTCTATGGACCGGTGAGGTGCCGGCCCCCTGCACCCGCCCCCGCCCACACGGCGTAATTACGCCCCGCAATTAAGCCGTGTGAACATGGCCTAAAGCTGCACCATTTTATCAAGCAGCCTCTGTGATAAATCTCTGTGTATTTTTAGACTTTAGTTTACGCTGTCTAAAAGTATATACAGTATATACATCTACAGTAAATGAGGGCCTCTACGTTCTGATTCCATCTTACATTTTCTGTCTCATCCGTTTTACAAAGTCATCTCATTTCCTTTTTTTAAAAAAATCTCCACAACAACTGCTCAACGGCCCACCATTGTGGATGCTCACCTCACTCAACTACACTCTGAGCCGGTCCACACACCCTCCACACTAACACTTTCAGATCAAAGAAGTCCTACAGTTCAGCTGCCATTGCTAAGGTGGGTTACTGAACAGTCCGGTCACAAACAATGGAAACCTCTTGCATGCGTGGATGTCTCCGTTCTTTTTCTTTCTTGTCTTGTTCTGAATAAAGCCAAGCAAGTGTCTTTGGCTGCCATCATAACTCCCTTAAAAGTGAATAGAGATTGACGCCAATATGTGGCCACCTTTAGTTTCTATGGCCAAACTGTTCTTAGGGTATGTTTTGTTAGTTAGAGAGATAAACAAGATCTTGTTCTGCTGATAAGACACAGCAGGGAGGGACTTTACCATCGTCGCCCATGGCAGCAAGAGCAATGAGAGCAGAGAGAGGTGGTCGGTAACTTAGAGAAGCTTGTTTAAAAAGCAGTAGAGAAGATGTCCTTTAGCTCATAAAAGAAGCAAAATCAAAATAACAATCTATTTGTTAATAGTCTTTATTTACCTTTGCTTACATGTTTAAAGCTAATCATTGTAGCGAGAAAACCCTTTTTATATGACATATTTACAGCACAAATCATTGCAGCTTTATTGCCTCAGCTGCAAATAACCTAATTTACCTTTTTTTTTTTACTTGCCTGCCCCTTTAGCTGAGTTATCACAGCAGCTTGTGCCATCCAGGTCTGGCTTTTGGGCTGTGTAGATGAGCACCAGACACCCCTGCTGAATCTGGCACCACAGGAGCTCTCATGCCTGTACTGGGGACCATTGTGAATCCTAATAAAATTGTTTAGTACTACTTTAAGATTACCTTATACAGTATATGAAGATGTTAATATTATCTGAAAACATAGTGGAGGCATAGTGTGTCACATTCAGAGCCGTTCCTAGGCTAAATTTCACTCAGGGCGAGGTGAAGAAATCCCCCCCCCTCCCCCACGTAACATATGGCGCCACATTGCATCACCAAAAACCAAAGTCAAAATATACAAAAAACTTTACCACAATCTGCTACATATAAAACTACTAAAAAATAGTCATACAGTTACAAAATAACACTGCTACACCAACCAGAATCCCAAGACCACTAAGACCACATATCACCAGCACACAGTGACCGAATAATACCACCACACCATGACCACATATCACCACCATATAGTGACTGAATAATACAAACTGACTATTACTGAGTATAAACCATTATACTACAACCATTATTACCAGCGTACAGTGACCACACAATGATGGATACCCGCTGTACACAGGCTCTGCAGACATATAAATGGTTACAGTAAAGTTATATCTAGTGACTTACAGGAGACGTCTCTGAAGAGTTGTTCTCTTTCTCTTCTTCTTCTCCATCTGTCCCAGACGCCATGACGACTACTCATGACTCTTCACTGTAAAATTTACAAAACAAATAACTTAAGACTCCTCAATTTATCAGCACTTCTCTACCAATTCCTATCTCTATACAAACTCCCCATCTATAGCACCTCATATGGTAGCCAGGTAATATGCCCCCTGTAGCCAGGTAGTAGCCCCCTATAGCCAGGTAGTAGCCCACCTGTAGCCAGTTGATGCCCCCTGTAGCCAATGATGCCCCGTAGCCAATGATGCCTCCGTAGCCAGGTGATGCCTCCCTGTAGCCAGGTGATGCCCCTGTGGCCAGTAGATGCCCCCTGTGGCCAGTAGATGCCCCCTTGTAGCCAATGATGCCCCCTGTAGCCAATGATGCCCCCTGTAGCCAACGATGCCCCCCCTTGTAGCCAGTGATGCCCCCTGTAGCCAGTGATGCCCCCCTTGTAGCCAATGATGCCCTCCTTGTAGCCAGTGATACCCCCTTGTAGCCAGTAGATGCCCCCTTGTATCCAGTAGATATCCCTTGTAGCCAGTGATGCCCCCCTTGTAGCCAGTGCTGCCCCCTATAGCCAGTGATGCCCGTGTAGCCATTGATGCCCCCATTGTAGCCAGTGATGCCCCTGTAGCCAGTGATGCCCCCTTGTAGCCAGTAGATACCCCTGTAGCCAGTGATGCCCCCTTGTAGCCAGTGATGCCCCCTTGTAGCCAGTAGATGCCCTTGTAGCCAGTAGATACCCCTGTAGCCAGTGATGCCACCCTTGTAGCCAGTGATGCCCCTGTAAGTAATCATAAAATAACAAAAAAAGGACTCACCTCAGTCCGCGCGTCCTGCTCTGAGAGCTGCTGAGAGGTGTAAGAAGCGTGACGTCACAACGCCGCTTACACTGCACGCAGCTCCCAGGGGTCTCCTCGGTGGCAGAGCTGCCAACCCAGGACATCCCAGTGTCGCAGGGTGCGCTGTGAAAGCTGTGCGCCCCCTGCGACGCTGATACAGGGGAGGAGTCAGGACAAGAACGATCCGTCCCGCCTCCTCCCTGTACCAGCAGCTGCTGGCTCTGCGCAATTGTTATAAAAAAGCCGCGCAGAGTCAGGGGCGATCCTCCGGGCGGGCGAGGCAGGTGGTGCCCCCCGCGGGTGAGCGGAGCCTCGACGCCCCGGGCGATCGCCCGCCTTGCCCGCCACTAGGAAAGGCCCTGGTCACATTATTGTGATGGTATAAAGGTCTGAAAAGGGTTTTCTTACCATCCATGGTCTCATCAGGCTGTTGGTAGTTCTATAGCAGTGATTAGCATGTTTAGCTCCCCTATAATTAGCTGAGACATTACAAAGATATAACTTCACTCCCTGATCCACTCCCTGCTCTCTAATCAGAAAGGAAGATTCTTGTAACCAAAGATACCTGTGTGCACTCAGAGCTGATAAAATCTCTTTTATCTCATGACCAAGATAAAATCAAAAGACTAATGTATTTGGAAAAGGTCTTCAATTACCTGTCCGTACCTGTTGAAAGCTAATTTTTGCAGTGAGAAAACCCCTTTAATTGACCAACATATAGCATTGTTATTTGGGCACTAAAATAAATAGCGCTCACAGCTAGACACTCTAGGACTAGAGTGCCATCAGGGCTGTACTGCTGTCAGGGGCACTAATCAAATCGTATAAAAAAAAGGGCCTGCTCATATGGTGCATGGAAATAGGAATGGGGCCCAAATGCTTCATGTGGCCCTTAAAGGGGTTTTGCCACAAAGTGAGTTCCTTACCCTTATCTGCTCAGGAGAGAATATAAACAATGCATGCTGAGTCACAGGGGAGAGGGAGGGGAGTGAGCAGAGAGCGAGGAAGCGTCTCTAAAGTTTACTCAAATAATAACATTACAACTAGTGGATTATCTATACAGCAGACAGACTCATACACTGCACTTTCTCCCCAGCCCCTTGCAAGCTCCTTCATGTTTCCTATCATCAGATAAGAAGTGCAAACACCCAAGCGCGGCCAGATCAGCTCCTGTCAGTGTCCTGGTCGTGTCTAATGTAAACTTTCAGGAAACTAAGGGGGACTGAGCAATGCTGTAGCTCTCACAGGCTTCACTTTTTGTAATCACATATATTTAGAAAAGTGATTAAATACCCATTTTGGGGGATCCCCCATCAACATTACATCGTGGCAAAACCCCTTTAAATTACTTATGGCAACCCTTCTCTAGGATATAGCTACTTGTACAGTTTTTGTCTGTATACCGTACAGTGAGCAGTACCGATGGTGCTAAACAGATTTTACCTCTTATCTAAGAGGTAAAATCTGTTTAGCACCATTGGTACTGCTCACTGTACGGTATACAGACAAAAACTGCACAAGCAGCTATATCTCCCCAGCCCTGGCGATGCCTCACCCTCACCAGGACACCACAAGCTGCATTTCATTTAGACTTCAGTTCACATTATGTATTCTGAGTTTAACAGCTTCTGATTCACCTTCTATATTACTATTCATACACTGTCTAATGGAGTGCGGTGTCAGCTCCCGGGCTTGGTTTGTCCTCTAGATGTCTCTTGTACCTTTTCATTTATCCTTACATCAAAGAGATAACCTATAAAAAGAAAAGCCCCGAGAGAGCTCTTGTCTTTTTGTTTTTTTTCCCTGTTCTAACTATGTCATTTAGTGCAGCGCAGTGGAAGAACATCTTTCTGTGGATTCATTATCAATGTGACATTCTACAAAAGAGCAAAGTCATGTTTTTGTATATATATATATAGCCATGAGGGAAATCATCTGCTTATAGTTTTCTTGTATGTTTTAGAAAACGATTTGTTCCATGTCTTTGGTTGGGGCTATAATATAAACTGGATACACTCGTTTACTTTATCAGTGCTTTCCTTGGGATTACCATTAAGATCTCTAAGCTTGACTGTTCTGTGCTTTGTACCTAGACAAGACATGTCCAATAACTTGGTAAACCCCATTTAATTGCCATAGTAATTCATGAAAGCAACTACAAACACTCTTTAAGGATGACAAGTAAAGAGTCCACTCGTGATGATACGGCACGGCATAAACAAAATTATAGAAAAAACTACCAAAATATATGCCTTCAGGCCCTCAATAAAATATAACCTTTATTAAGATATGAAGATAAAAAGGACCTAAACAGTCCCTAGAAAC
The DNA here is from genome assembly GCA_025379985.1 of Phyllomedusa bahiana. Classification (NCBI taxonomy): domain Eukaryota; kingdom Metazoa; phylum Chordata; class Amphibia; order Anura; family Hylidae; genus Phyllomedusa; species Phyllomedusa bahiana. The sequence continues at coordinate 31,066 of JAODAL010016599.1, read as the reverse complement.
GCCTAAGTACTATAACACCAAGGAAAGTGAGGACCGCCCTGAAGAAGGGCGACCCCACATAGGAACCTAAACTACCAAACCCTAGACAACCCTAATTTACATGAGACACACACAAATACATCCAAAAAAAACTGCCTACCCTACATCTGGTATTGCACTCAACATCATAGGACCTCTTCATCCTGCATCTGGCAGCATATTTTTCATCTTTAAAGGGGTTTTGCCAGGATGTGAGTTACTTACCTCCTTATCAGCACAGAGTAGAATATAAACAAATCATGCTGAGTCATGAACGCTGCAGGGATCAGAGGGAGGGGGTGAGCAAGGAGTGAGGAATAAGGGAGTGTCTCAAAAGTTAACTCAAATAATGACATTACAACAGTGGATTCTCTATACAGCAGACACAGGCTCATATACTGCACTTTCTCCACAGCCCCTTGAAAGCTCATTCATTTTCCCTGTCATCAGATAAGAAGTGTTTCACGCAAGCGCGGCCAGAATAGCTCTTGTTGTTCCCTGATGAACCCTTGTTATAATCGCCGAGGGAAGCGCGTTGGAACGTATACCAATGGACGTGCATATCATATGCACGATAATAACCATTGGTAATTTGCTTATTACATTAAATCATATTTTTCATTAAAAAGAAGTTCACCCTGATCTAGAGTATGGATATTCTGTAATTATTTCTGCATCATTTTATGTAGGTTTTTTGTTTATTTGTTGTATATTATAGTTTATCACTGTGCACTGTTTTAGAGTATTGGGTATTTTGAATTATATAGTGGTATTTTTTTTGGGGGGGGGGATGTATTTGTGTGTGTCTCATGTAAATTTGGGTTGTCTAGGGTTTGGTAGTATAGGTTCCTGTGTGGGGTCGCCCTTCTTCAGGGCGGTCCTCACTTTTCCCTAGGTGTTATAGTATTTAGTGGTTTCTAGGGACTGTTTAGGTCCTTTTTATCTTCATCTTAATAAAGGTTATATTTTATTGAGGGCCTGAAGGCATATATTTTGCTAGTGGTAGTTTTTTTCCATAGTAATTCATCAAACGGAAATATTGCATCCAATGCCTGAACTTGTCCTCTGAGGACATGGCAGTGCACCCCACCAATTGGATTTTTTTTCCTTCTTTTCTTGTTAGGTGGTTAATTCTACCCTACCTGAAAGTAGAATATTATAGAGGGAAAAAGTGGAGCTCTGTAATACATATATTTATATGATTTAAAGCAGGATTTGCAAAGAAAAAGCAGAATAAAACCTGTATTCAAAGAAGTATACCCAGCACACTGGTGGAATAGGTGCAGGTGGAAGGCATATTGTGGTCCCGTATTCATATAATTTAGGAAATCCACAGCACATGAGAAGATAATTCAAGATAATCTTTATATTTGTTAATCCATACGTTACAGACAATCAGTACATAATTAATAGCAAATCCAGATATGACTCATTAAGAGACAGTGGGAGTGCTGCTCAACCTGCCCACCAAGAGTGATTAAAGGGAATGTGTCTTCAAAAATGACTTATTGTTTAACTCACGTTTTTATGTTAAACACATTTTTAAGAATTTTTGGTTATATTTTTTTTTAATTTTCCATATCACTTTCAATATTTTTTAAAAATTCTTAAGGCCTACAGTTTTCACTTTGGCCACTAAGCCTAATAATAGTCAGACACTTCCTGTTCTGTAGAGAAAGATTCTCAGTTGTCTGCTCATTATCAGCACAAAGAGGGTCAAACTGAAAGGAGACATCAGTTTGAATAGATAACACAGGTTCCACCAATCACAAGAGGAGATAGTCACAGTTCACCCTTTCACCTCCCTGCACAATGACTTCTTCTCAGGTCACAGAATATGACTAGAAAACTCTCCTATACAAGTAAATGGGACGGAGTCAGTCTTAAGTCCCCTATGTGCATGAAGCTACTGTAAAGCATCTCTCTGACTGCTGTTAAAGCAGCGCAAACAAGGCCTTGTGGCCAAAGTGAAAACTGCAAGACTTAAGAATTATAAAAAAATATTGAAAGTGATATGAAAGATTAAAAAAAAACAAAATTCCTAAAATATGTGTTTAACATAAAAACATGAATTAAACAATCACTCATTTTTGATGACACATTCCCTTTAACAGCTTTCCCTCTATCAGTGTATGTACAGAGCAAACTCTATATGAGTGGAGTAAGCAGGACTCTTATACTTTCTCACAGGAGTCCTGTCAGATTTTACTCTGCAGCACACGTGAAGAATGTTTCAAGGTAATCTTTATATTTGTGAATCCATACGTTACAATCAGTGCATAATTAGTAGAAGCGATTTTTCTTATTTGTATTTAGGAATCCAGAAATGTGACAAATTGATGCAATGTTTCGGCTATTGTAAGTCTTAAAGGGGTTGTCTCGCTACAAACAATAGCTTTCAAATTGTAGGGAACACAAAATAAAGACATTTTCCAAATACATTGCTTTGTTCCTCTGTTTTCCCTAAGGAGATACAAGTGAATTTATGACCTCCCTGGCTATTTCTGTTCCCTCAGTAACTGACCTGTAAACAATTCTCCCCCTGCTGTTTGTTCTATGAGATAGCAGTGAGCGATGTCATCACACAGGTCCCAGCAGTGTCCTTGCTGTTGAGCAGTAAAAAGCTTGATTTATGTAAAATAAACAGCACTGTAATTAGGGCTTTTGTTTGAGGGATCAGATAAGAAGTCCTGTTAGTAGTTTGAGAAGCTAATCTGATCTAATTAGCAACTGAAAGCACAGCACAGCACAGAGCTGTACAAGCACAAGCTGTATGCAAATTAGTCAGTCTGAACCAGTAAGTGGCAGAGTATTTCATTCATGCATCCTTTGAAACTCTGTAGGGAGACAACTCCTTTAATCATACACATCACAGTCAGGAAGATTGCTGATAAGTGTATGCACATGTTAAGATAAGTATGGAGTAGCCTAGGGAGCCAAGGCAGTGAACCAAATAGAAAAGTTGCATATAATGAGGAACCCAGGAAGGCGGCAGCAATAAGGGCAAAGAGGAAACAAGTAGAATTGGATGCACTGGTTTGCGGCCACTCTATATACACCAGTGCATCCAATTCTACTTGTTTCCTCTTTGCCTTATTGCTGCCGCCTTCCTGGGTTTCCTCATTATATGCAACTTTTCTATTTGGTTCACTGCCTTGGCTCCCTAGGCTACTCCATGCTTATCTTAACATTTTACAAGTGCATACACTTTTGGCAAGCTTCCTGACTGTGACGTGCATGATTAAAGGGGTTTTGCCACGATCTCAGTTCATACCTCCTGCATCCAGCTCTTCAGCTCTGTGTGCTCAGAAGGGGGCGTGTGTGATTTGTTTGAATTGCATATCATGTGGCCCAGCAGGAGGACATCACTTCTCTGTAGTCATAGAAAGGTCTGTTTATGTAAAATATTGTGAGTAGCTGAGAGATAAAGTTTTTGCTTCACAGCAGAAGGGTCCTAGGTTGAAATCCTTGCAGGAACCAAACCCGTGTTTTTTTTTCTTTTTATCAATGCACAAACCTCATAGAGGTTTCTTTTTATTTATTTGCATTATTTAACTAATTACTAAGGAGGACAGAGGACAGGAGTAGAGCGACAGCACCCGGGGTTTGAACACTCAGTAGCTGCCTGAGAGGAAAGGTGATGTCTGAACATGTGCGACCAGGACTGAGGAGCTCTCAGCCCTGGTCGTATTCCCTGGAGACGAGCTGTAAACAATGGATCACTAAAGGAGCAGCTAAAGCAAAAACGGTGCAGAATTTTTAATAATAATGAATGGTGAAAATGATTATTATTTCATTTGCAAGCTTCCCACATCAATTTTACTTCGTGGCAAAACCCCTTTAAGGCTTACAATTTGTCACATTTCTAGATTGCTAAATACGGATAAAAAAAAAATTCTATTAATGATGCACTGATTGTTTATAACATATGAATTCACAAATATAAAGATTATCTTGAATCATCTTCACGTGTGCTGCAGAGTAAAACCTGACAGAACTCCTGTGAGAAAGTATAAGAGTCCTGCTTACTCCACTCCTATAGCGTTTGCTCTGTACATACCCTGATAGAGGGAAAGCTGTTAATCAATGTTAGTGGGCAGGTTGAGCAGCACTCCCACTGTCTCTTAATGAGTCATATCTGGATTTGCTGTGCTTTTTACACAGCAATTCTCCTTCAAATCTTATAAACAAGGCCACCATCAGGGCAATATTGGCTGCACTGCTGTAAGGGACCTTGATAATGATTTTTAAAGTGGCCCGCTGATAATTTAGCAAGATAGGAACTGGTAATGGGCAGGGGGGCCAGATGCTTTGGCTGTATAATGCCATTCAGGGCCGGGACAACAAGAAGGCGAAGGTAGGCGACCGCCTAGGGCGCCTCTTCATCCCAGGCACAAATGGGCCGCAAGAAGTGATGGAGTGGGCTTAATATTTTATTGAAGGGGCACTATATGCCTTATTTGCCTAGGGCACCAGAATACATTGTCCCAGTCCTGAGGCCCTGAAATTCCTAATGGCAACCCATCAGGAATGGGAATATAAGTTAATGCAAAAATTTCAAACTCTGCAATTTAGACTTAATATTTATGCCAGTTTTATGTCACACTACGTATGAACTGTGAGGGTCACAAATCACCCCCTGATATCAAACAGATAAGAGCAAGAATTTCTGATCCCTCCGTCATACCTCACAAGTTTCTAGATTGTTTATTTCTTGACCTGTTGTAAATGACTTCTCCATTTATATTGCATTTTGTTATTTTTAAGAATTCTAAGATCCTTTGAAGGTCCATGTCTTTTGTGTATAAAAAGTCTGTGAATTTTCAGTTTCTTAGATAACATCATGTCTGAAGAAGACAGCTAGTACTCTCAAAAGCTTACCATCAAATATACTCAATTAGTCTCTAAAAGGTATTGCTTGATTTCTTCACTCTTCAACTTATGGCAACCCTGAATATAAACCTATATATTGTAGAGTTCAGCCCCTCTCCCTTTATTATATCATTTTCTCAGATAGGAAAGCAAAAACCGTTGTGCCGATGGAAGTGCCAGCACCTTGCTACAAATTGTTATCTGTATTCCTGACCTTATACTTTTTGATTTTGAAATTCTGACCTAGCTTATTGTGTTGTTCAGAATAGTAACCTTTAAACTCCATCACATGGATAAAACTAGTACTTTTTCAAATAAGGTTTTAAATAAATGCACAGTCCGGGAAAATACTCCAACATTGAAGAGGCTTAAGGGTACGTCCACACCGCACACGTAAAATGCCAGTCGGATACTGTGTAAGAATCTGGCCGGTTATTTATCGTCGTATGGATGGTTTTGGGGGACAGTTCTGTCTGCAGATGGTGGATTTTCCCGTCCCCCATAACCATTGAACTACACACCTTTCACCCGGGCGGAAGATTGTGCGTGTTCCAAGTTTTTTGAAATACTGGCGGCTACTGAAGAGATTTTCTAATAAAGTCTATTGGGACGATTTTTTGTCAGTTTTCCAAATCTGCAAACTATCTGAAAATCTGACCAAGAAACCATGCCGTGTGGACGGACCCCAAGCATTTTGGACCCAAAAAGGTCTTTGTCCCTTAATATTATGTGCTTCTTACGGACAGAATGCTGTCACCTAAACTGTTCACGTTACACTTTACGTCAGACCATGTTGCTGGCAATTGCTAACCTTGTCTATCCCTAACAAAGATCACATCTAGTTTTCTACAGTGATGAACCCACCAAAAAACCACTTACATCTTCTTGTTACCTCACATTGTGGTCCTTTCAGTAAGATTATGTTAGGGAATTGCAACTTAACTCCTTAACAACCGCGCACCGTCTTTTGACGTCGGCTGGTGCGGGTCGTTCGTCTGCAGCGACGTCTTTTGGCGTCACTGCAGACATCGGAGTTTGCGGCGCCCGGTGCCACAATTGCGCTGGGATCGGGGCTGTACTACACAGTCCTGATCCCAGAGCTTCCCTAGCGAGCACCGGGCAGCGGAGAAAACCTCCGCAACCCGGTGCTTTAACCCTTTGATTGCGGCGGTGCGTTACTGCCGCGCAATCAAAGGGTTCCCCTGCTCTGTCGGGTGATTGGAATGCCCGGTGAACCGACAGAGCCCGGGGAATGGCTGCACAGTCAGCCCTGGGGACCTAGAGTGGCCCCAGAGCTGTCTGTGTATGAAGGCAGTGACTAGGACACACTGTGTGCTGTCCAGATCACTGCCTGTGCCAAAGTGGCACAGATTAGAATGTATTAGCATATATGAATATGCTAATACATTACTGTGTAAAAAAAAAAAAATTTAAAAAATGTAAAACAGTTCTCCCTTCATAGGAGTAAAAAAAAAAAAAGTAAAAAATAAAAACAGAAAAAGTGTAAGAAAAAAAACTGAAAAAGTGTACGAAAAAAGAATAACACAAATAAATAAATAAAATAAAAATAAATATTTAGTAAAAAATAATTGTGCATAAATTACACACACAAAAAAACCTACACATATTAGGTATCCACACGAACGTAATAACCTGTAGAATTAATCTAACACGTTATTAAGTGTGAAATGTAAATGGTGTAAAAAAAAAAAATTAAAAAAACAAAACCTTTTTTTTTTTACAAAAAAAAAAAAATACTGCAATTATTTATAAGTGAACTTAAACTATTCTCCTATAAAGTACAACTTGTCCCAAGCAAAACGAGGCCTCATCCAACTGTGTCATTGAAAAAATAAAAAAGTTACAACTGTTGAAACGCAAGGAGGCAAAAACTAAAAAAATGTTCTGGTCATTAACTACTTTTCAAGCGTTCAGCTTAAGGGGTTAAACAATTTTCTAGAGTAGAATTGCCAAAAGGACAACACAACAAGGAAAATCTTAGGTTGCCTTGGGGTCTTCACCAGAACCCATAGCAAAGCAGGATAGATTTTGCTTCTAAAAGTCAAAGTTGAGACCGCAGAGTATTGGAAAGTAAACATGAGTGAGAAAGACAAGGAAATACAGATGGATACGGGACAAAGGAAAATAAGAAACAATCATGGCCCAGCTAGCCGGGGTCAAATACTAGCAGAGTACGTAGTAACCAAACTGAGAGGCAGGAGAGGAACTGGTAAACAGGCCAGAGCCGTGAACCAGGAAATATACTCTAGAACGCAGCTAAGCAACAAAAACAAAGACCAGCATACCACAGCAATCACAGGCACCAGGCAAAGTAACAGGGAGGTTTAAATTCCCAACTCAGCCTCAGATTGGCCACAGGTAAGGTAGGCTCATTGTCTCATTGCTAGGTCAGCAAGCATGAAGGCTTAAAGGAACAGTCTGATAATTCCTAAAAAAATATTTAGGGAATAAGCCTGGAAAGAACCAGATAGCACCCAAGATGTTTTACTTAACAGATGCAAAATCTTTTGAGCTGATTCTACTGATGGAATTGTGCTATTATTACAAATATTATACTTTAACAGGCTTTAGTAAATCAGGAACTTATTGAAATTGTTTATGTATACATTGTCAACAGCCTAGAAAATGTATGTAATTCCAGTTTTGGCAGCAGAAGTAATAATGGCAAACTCAGCCTTGATAGTGGGTGTACCAGTTTTCTTAACTTATGTAACCCTAACCCAAAAAAATCTTAAAGGGATTATCCAGTGAAAGAAAATGTATGTTGTCAAAAGTACCTTTTTTAAAGTTAGACACTTTTGTAATACACTTTCATTACATTTCCTATGGGCTGTAGCTTTACATCTGCTCTTTGATGACAGGAAGCACACTGGTTCTGTGTATCTAGACACAGGAAAAAGTTCTCAGTAGATCAGGTGACCAAAGTGGTTTGGCCTTTTCAGGGCAGCCTATTAAGCCACACCCATTTTGGTCTTGGATCTCAAGGCTTTTAATATGAGTGAGGAAATGTGGCATGCACTAAGACTGATATAAGAAGGGGGAAGAAGACGACAAATCACAGCAAAGGATACTGGTGCTTGTTGTTTTTACAGGGCAAAGGGAAACAGCTTTCAAACAGGAATTGCTGCTGCTCAGCTACAGAGAAGGAAGGCTATGTACAGTACAAAGGTATAAAAAGCACAAAAACATAGCAGGGAGATGAAAAAAGACTCAAACAAGCAACGTGAGAATATTTGAGTAGCGTTTTAGTTGTCTTCTTATATAAAGTAAGGTCTACTTTAATATTCAACTCTCATCTCATAGGTGGCCACTAATAGAGGTAGCAACTACATTGATCATAAGGGTATCAATATCATATCATATCAACACATTGATATGCAATTATACTTGCTTCTTTCACTTACAGTCCTATTTGTAGTTATCATTTTATTCATAGACCAGGAATGTCAGAGCTATAGGCCCTGTCCATATAGAAAAAGCAGCAATATCTATGTCATCAAACCGTAGTGGACCTCATGGAGACCAGAATAAGTCATTGTGGTTTGTTAGATGCCATTCAAACCTCTTATATGATGGATCGTTCACAGCATCATGGTTTTCATTATAAATAAAAGCCTTGATGCCAGTGTGAACAAAGCCTTAGATAAATACAATTGCTGCGCTCCAGTCTAGCCATTCTTGCTTGGTAATGATCTCTAATACACAGACTGGAAAATTCCTATCACTTGTATTTAATTCCCATTGAAATAGAGTCATAAAAATCTGGTAAATATCATTTTATGCTGTCCTTGTTCACACGTTCTAGACAGTTTTTCATTAGCAATAAGTACCTATTGGCCGTCAGTGCAGTTCCATTAGTGCTACTGAACACAATTTAATGCACACTCCTCATTAACAAAGCTGGGAAACCGTAAATCTCACTTACTGCAAGTTCCTGAATCGTGCATTTATAAGGAAGGATGAAGGTGATAAATTTCTGTGACCATGAATGAGAATAGGATCTATGCTATAAAAAGCTCTAAGCTCTCACTTCATTGAATGACACTGTACAGATATTAAAGTCAATAGGATCCCTTTTTGGAACAGGTTAGTGGTTTATACTGGTGTGTTAGGCTACGGCTATACAGCAATGTGAAAATGCTGTCTAAAATCTGACGGCATTCTCACAGTGTTGGACTGCGGCGCACCGCTTTTTTTTTGCCGGTCAGATTTCAGATTCCCAGTGGCCCGGTACATTGGGGCTGCGGGAATCCAACGCCAGTCCAGCGGAATAGACAGCATATTCTATATTCCAGCAGATGGTTTTAAGTTTAGGAAACCCTCAGTAAAAAACCCGTTCTGTGTAGACAACAGCACAGATTTTATATTGAGGGCTACACGGCGTTGGATACAATCAAAATCCAGTGCTGTGCAGACATAGCCTTACTGGGTCTTTGCATATAACTGACAACACAATTGTCTTAAAGAGGTTTTTCCACCTGAAACATTAATGGCATATTAAAAAGAATATATCATAAATGTCTTATAGAAGCAGATCCCAACTCTGGGACTTCCACCAATCTTGAGAATGGGTCCCAAACTTCTCCATGTAGAACGGAGAGGTAGCTGCGCATGCGCGGCACTCTCCATTTCTTTCAATGAAAATCTGAGGTTAGCCAAGCAAACTCACTTAGCTGTACTTGGAAATCCCATAGAACTACCCACGAAGAACCCATTTCTTCAGGCTTGCCTATAACCTACACTAACCTTGTTGTCACTACTTCCTCCACAAACATGTCTACCCCTCTCCTCCTGTCTCTTTCCCCCTCCTTGTAGATTGTAAGCCCTCGCGGGTAGGGTCCTCTCTCCCTCTGTCGTGCCAATTGTCATTATCCCTTATCACTGTACTCGTCTTACTTATGTAATGTATGTAACCCCCTCGAATGTACAGCGCCCTGGAATCAATGGCGCTTTAAAATAAATAATAATAATAATAATAATAATAATAACTAAACACAGAGTGTTGTACATGCACAGTCACCTCTCTGTTCTCTAAGGCTGGGTTGTTCCTGTCTTCTAACCCATCAGTTAGTAGATGGGAATAACCATTTAAGTTTGTGATCAGCGGTAGTTTTGGAGGCAGGACCAGCAGAGGCATCTTAACAGAAATATGGGCCCCTGGGCATAGCACTGCAGTGGGCCCTACTCACATACATGACATCTTACTTGGCCATGCTTTCAGATCCACCCCCAAGCAAACCACTTATGTCTGGATACCCGCAGCCTGCAGCCTACAAGACTATTTGGCAGGGCAGGGAGCCTTTAACTCCCTTCTCCACCATGGTCTTTAACTGTTTGCACTTCCTAAAAACATACAAACGGTTAAATAAGCAAAGCCAACCAAAGGATTCAGGATATGTTTCTTGTATTCCTGGGACATACATATACCACTTGGGGCCCCCGGGCAACTGCCTAGTGTGCCCAATGAAAAAGATGGCCCTGAGGACCAGGGTAGTAAAAGACAGGGCTGGTGTGTGTGTGTTTGTGTGTGGGGAGGGGGGGCGGGGGTTTAAAGAGAACCTGTCACATGGTTTATGCCCCCCTGGCTGAAGGCAGAACAAGGTAGTGTCAGACCTGCTGTTTCCAGCGCTGTGTATCTTATTCTGTAAAATGCTGTAGTTTTCATGTATTTAATGCTCAAATCTGCAGTTTTCAGCCAGAAGAGTCATTCGAAGAGTCCTTCAGAGTGTCAGTTTTTTTCAAATCCCGCCCACGTGAGTAGCTAACACCTACTCATGAATAAGATTTGAGGGGTAAATGCTCTAAAACTGCTGCATCTTACAGAATAAGGGACACAGCGCTGGAAACAGCAGGTCTGACACTAGCTTGTGCTGTCCTCAGCAAGGGGGGCATAACTTATGTGACAGGTTCTCTTTAGACTGAAACAGGCTTGTAACATGAAGCTCCTGGGCTGCAATGCAAAGTCTGTAACATTCCCTCCACCTAGCACTACCATTTATGATACCTATGTCTCCTAATGTAGCCGAGGGTCCTTTGGGTAACTGCTACCTTAGCAGTACCTTAGTAGTTATATCACTGTAGCACCATTGATAGTGATTCTAAGTTTGAGGCCTTGGTTTGCCAGCTTTTTGTTAATGTGACTTCCAAAAGTGGTTGTCAGGTCTCCCCTGAACTCAGATCAGCTCTAAATGGTGGTGTTAGGCCTCGTTCACACGGTTTATTTGGGCACGGATTGGCGCCGTACTCCGCGCCGGATTTGCGCTTCAGTACGGCGCTAATCCGTCCCTGTCATTACGGTAATCCACTGCTCTCATAGAGAACAGTGGATTCCGTCGCTCCTCCCCGCTCGGCGAATCCGCCGCGGGGGGAGAAAGTGACATGAACATTATCCAGGCGCAATACGCGCCGTGGATAATGGAAGTCTATGGGGCCGGGAGCGGCGCCCCTGCCGCGCTCCAGCCCCGCCCCCGTCCCGCCCCTTATTCACGGCAGATTTGTGAGCTCAATACGGCTCACAAATCCGTCGGGAATAAGCTGTGTGAACACGGCCTTAGAGTAATCAATAAAAGATAAGTGCAACCATTAAACAACTGGACTTAGCAGGTCTGCTTAATTTTCACACTGCTCCTGATGCCAAACCACCACCCTGTTCTGAGCCCAATATTCAAGAAGTACGCAGTATACAGCAGCCCATTCCTGTTGTTCTTGTCCACATACTGTAGAAGGAAAGAAGTTACACAGAAACATGTTCTTCATATACACTGTAATGTTAGCAAATGTACTCAAGCTCTGGGCATCCTATTGAGGTTGGTTATGAGTTTGGTGCTGTCTAGCTCAATCCTTCTTTTTATTTTAGCTATGGGTTCCCCATCCTGTAAACCCACTATTGTCTATATCCATAATCAGATGGAACATAAAGCATCAGCTCCATCAAGGAGTACTACATTTAGTATGAACCCTTCAAAGATAAGCTACCAGCCCATCCAACATAAAGGTAAACCTTAATGGGGATATCTCAGAATAGGTAGGACACTGTTAATGGACATATATTGCAAAGTGACTTGTTTTTGCAAGATCTTTAACATAAAAAGCCTTGTAGTGAGACAACCCCTTTAAGACTATCCAATGTATCCATGCCTTATGGATCAGTGTAGCAGCAAATGTGTTTGTTATTTGTCATCTATGGGATGAGCAATTTGTTTACAGGCTGGATGAGTGAGATTAATGGACTGACTCATGGGGAAGGTGACAGTTCAGCTTTTCCTAGCATCACTAGATGGTCCTGTCTCACCTGAATGCAAACACATCTTGAGCTTAATTAGTTATGGATAATGGTGTGATCTTCCTTCCCGATGTGATGCTGCTAAAAGAAACTATGCAGGAGATTTAGATTCCTGTATACATATACAGGCAGTCCCCGGGTTACAAGCGGAATAGGGACTGTAGGTTTGTTCTTAAGTTGAATTTGTATGTAAGTCGGAACAGGTATATTTATTAAATGTAATTCCAGCAAAAAAAAAAAAAGTTTTCGTTTTGGACAGTGCAGGGAAGGGTTTTTACATTTGTTTTGCTGTCCGTGCCTTTGTTTAGAAGATTTCATCTACCTTTCTGTATCTCATGTGCAGCTGTGGCATGCTGGCACTTGGTTATCATGGGGCGTGACTCAGTGTTGAATGTCAGCCACGCCCCATAAGTCTCCGTTTGTAACTAGGGGACGTATGTAAGTCGGAGCGATGTACAGTAAGTCAGGGACTGCCTGTATATAGAGCGAGAGATATTACAGAGAGCTGCTGCTTGACACATTTCTGGAGCTCTTCTAAAAGCTATTGTAAATGTATAACTAGGTATTTTTCAAAGCGATATGTGACTAAAGGCCTGATTTCTGGAAAGAAAAAGTATCTGAACCACCAACAGAAGTTAAGTTATATTTAGTTATATCTCATATCTATATATCCATCTAGCTCCTATCTATCTATCTATACACATTTGAAATCAGAAGTTTACATACACTATATAAAAAGACAGGTCAATTACAATTACCAAAATTATTTATATTTGCCAAATGCCAGAATAATGAGAGAAAGAATTTTTAAGACATTTTTATTACTTTCTGCAAAGTCAAAACTTTACATACACTCGGATTAGTATGCCTTTAACCCCTTAGGCCGAACACCTGAAAAGTAGTTAATGACCTGCACATTTTTTTATTTTTTCAATGACACAGTTGTATGGGTTCTTGTTTTAATCGGGACAAATTGTACTTTTTGGGGGGAATAGTTTAAGTTCACTTATATATTATTGCAGAATTTTTTTTCAATTTTTTAAAAATGTTTTGGTTTTTTACATTTTTTTTTACACCATTCACATTTCACACCTAATAACTTGTTAGATTAATTCTACAGGTTATTATGGTCATGTAGATACCTAATATGTGTAGGTTTTTTTTGTGTGTGTAATTTATGCAGAATTATTTTTTTATTAAATATTTATTTTTATTTTATTATTTATTTTTTTCTACACTTTTTTATGTTTTTTCCTTTTTTTAAAAAATTCTATGAAGGGATAAGTGTTTTACACTTAGCAATGTATAGCATGTTCATATATGCTAATACATTATAATCTGTGTCAGTTTGACACAGGCAGGGATCAGGACAGCTCACAGTCTGCTCTGATTGCTGGCTTCTTACACAGACAGCCCTAGGGCTACTCTAAGTCCCTGACTGTGTAGCTGTTCCCCGGGATCTGTCGGGTCATCGGTAGCAGGGGAAAGCCCTTTGATTACGCTGCGGTCATGTACCACAGCAATCAAAGGGTTAAGCGCCGGTGAGCGGAAGTTTCCCCTGCTACTCAGCGCATGCAGGAGCTGTGCTGGGAACAGGGCTGTGAATTACCGTTAACCCCGATGTCTGCAGCGCCGTCAATAGCCGTTGCTGCAGACGAACGACCTGCCCCGCGCACCGTCAAATGACGGTGGGCAGTCGTTAAGGGGTTAAACAATTTGTGACAGCCCATATGATGATGTCATGTCTTTGGAAGCTTCTGATAGGTTTATTGGCAACATCTGAGTTAGAGACACACCTGTGGATGTATATTAACTCGCACCAGAAACACACTGCTTCTGTGTGTAACATCAGGGGAAAGTCTAAAGAAATCAGCCAAGATATCAGGAAGAGAATTGTGGACTTGCACAAGTCTGGATCATCCTTGGGTGCAATTTCCAGATACCTGAAGGTGCTTCATTCATCTGTACAAACAATTATACGCAAGTGCAAACAAGATGGGAATGTCCAGCCATCATACCGCTCAGGAAGGAGGCGGGTTCTGTGTCCCAGAGATGAATGTGCTTTGGTCCGACATGTACATATCAACACAAGAACAAAAGTAAAAGACCTTGTGAAGATGCTGGCAGACGCTGGTAAGATTGTGTCATTATCCACAGTGAAACGAGTTGTATCAACATGGGCTGAAAGGCCACTCTGCCAGGAAGAAGCCATTACTCCAAAAGAAACACATAAAAGTCAGATTAATGTTTGCAAATGCACAAAGGAACAGAGACCTACGTTTTTGGAGACATGTCCTATGGTCTGACGAGACTAAAATTGAACTGTTTGGCTATAATGACCATCGTTACGTTTGGAGGAAAAGAGAGAAGCTTCGGAAGCCTAAGAACACCATCCCAACTGTGAAACACGGGGGTGGCAGCATCATGTTGTGGGGTAGTTTTGCTGCAAGAGGGACTGGTGCACTTCGCATAATAGATGGCATCATGAGGAAAGAAGATTATGTGGCAATACTGAAGCAACATCTCAAGACATGAGCCAGGAATTTAAAGCTTGGGCGGAAATGGGTCTTCCAAATGGACAATGACGAGAAGCATACTGCCAAACTGGTTACAAAGTGGCTTCAGGATAACCAAGTAAATTTTTTTGGAGTGGCCATCACAAAGCCCTGATCTCAATCCTATTGAAAATTTATGGGCAAAGCTGAAAAGGCAGGTGCGAGCAAGGAGGAATGGGCCAAAATTCCTACCAACTATTGTGAGAAGCTTGTTGAAGGATGTCTAAAACGTTTGACCCAAGTCCTACAGTTTAAGGGCAATGCCACCAAATACTAATGAAATGTATGGAAACTTTTGACTTTGCAGAAAGTAATAAAAATGCCTTAAAAAGTCTCTCTCTCAGTATTCTGGCATTTGGCAAATATAAATAATTTTGGTTCCTAATTGACCTAAAACGGGGAAGGTTTATTCTGGTCTCATGGCAGATAGTGAGAAAAAGATCCATATGTGTCTTTTTATATAGTTTATGTATAGTGTATCTGTAGTATATGTATTCAGTGAAGCTGTGGGCCTCCACAGCTTCATTGAATGGTTGGACGTTTGCATGTCAGGCGTAAAAGTCTGAGAGACAAAGTTAAAAGGAAATTGCCTGAGGAGCAATTGTAATAGAACATGACGTGTAGTGATCCCCAAGTACAGGGTGAACTGAGATTGAGAAGTGGAATCTGACGAGTTTTGTTGTGAGTAGAGCCTGCAAGATGCCAAGCTAAAAAGTCTTTGTAGTTCCTTCTGCGCTGGTGCACTACACTGTCCAGTGGTCCCACACCGGTAGGCCTGGTAGGCATATCCGCTTCCCAGGTGTACCTGCCTGCCTGACACCTGGGACCTGCACTCCTTTTTCACCTGCACCTTACAATTGTAATTAAGTTAAAAAAAATGAGGTTGTAAAATCACGATTACAGACATACAATCTCAGCTCTGCTACATAGTCAGAACAATCTCCGCTGTGCCTGCAATTAAACTAGTAATCTTTACATGTGGTATTCGATAGTTTTACATTTCTACCTATTTTAATAGATGAAGTTCCTTGGTGTGGCCTATTTGTGGCTGTTCTGGTGGATTCACCTAGTTGGATAACTTCTGCTGGATTCCACACGCGGATCAGCACTTTTGTATCAGCAGCGGCATCCTCTCTCCTTCGCTGTTCCGCAGTTTGTGCTGACTCGCTAAAATTAAAAATAACAGGAACAATGAAATATCTTTAACACTTGGGTCGGATTTGCTGAAAAATGAGTTGAGTCGCCTGTATTACTGCCTCGCTAAATCTACAATGTCCTCTTTAGACTTCAAACCCCTGAAATTATTTATAGCTTAATTCTCTGAAATGTCCCAACCATGAAGATGTTTATCTTGTTTTATAATCTGAAAGAGGATTAATAACCTGGATTGGAAGGGTCACCTTTGTGGGGCTGGTTACATGTATTTCTCTGGACGCTGGCCAGGTTTAGCATCAGATGGTATGGTGTGCTGCATTGGAATATTAGATGAAGCCATAATAAAGTGCTTTGTCACAATTATCTATAATGAATCTGAATATGTGGGTTTTATAGGAATATTTCTGCATCCTTTCTATGCACTTTACTATCTGAGCAGAAGTTATAAAACAGCCTCCTGAATCATGAATAGAATGTTAGAACAGCAGTAAAGACTGACACTCCACTTGTCCCCATTATGACTTACCTTCGTTTTTTATCCAGAGCAGTAAAAAGACATCCATAGATATTCATGGTGACATAGTGTAATTATATAATCCTTTGACTGATGCCTTCTCTGTTGGATACCATATGAATTCGACAGAAATAAAATCATGGAATGCTCCATAGGATTCAGTATCAATGGAGGTAATCCATTCCATGATCAAATAATGGTGCAAGATAATGGTGCTGGTCATTGTCAAGGGGAACCTAGATGCTTCGGATGTGTGGGGCCTGAAGTCTCTAGTGGTAGCCCTGTGTAGCACACATTGGAAACTTATTTGGTGGTTCATAAAATTCCTTTGGCTCCCTAGCATGGAGCCACTGGGACCCCATGTGCTGTCATACAGTCTTCTGCGCAGGGCTGTAATTGTATAACTGTACAGGGTATAGCAGAGGATGTGGTTGCAACCAGGGTCCTGGAGCCTAAAGAAGCCCTGTGTATCCCTCTGACCCTTATAAGATGGCCTGTACTGTAAATGATGGGTGTGTTTGAGGGTCATATTATACCTGGGGTCCTGGAGACTAAGGGGTCCAATAGATCCCTCTGACCCTTATGAGATGAGCTGTGCTGTAAATGATGGGTGTGTTTGAGGGTCATATTATACCTGGGGTCCTGGAGACTAAGGGGACCAATAGATCCCTCTGACCCTTATGAGATGAGCTGTGCTGTAAAATGATGGGTGTGTTTGAGGGTCATATTATACCTGGGGTCCTGGAGACTAAGGGGACCAATAGATCCCTCTGACCCTAATGAGATGACCTGTACTCTAAATGAAGGGTGTGTTTGAGGGTCATGTTGCAGTTTTTGCATTGGAGCCCAGAAGACCTCTCAGCTCCAGCACATGGCTCTGCTACGCCCCTGAAGTCTAATACCGGCAGTGAAATAGTGAAAGGTGAAGAGGGTTATACTATTTAAGATAATGTAATGGCTTTCATTAGTAATTGTCACCCAGCATTTGACCCCGTGCAGAAGACCAAGATAACCCTGAAATAACTATACAGGCCTACACTGGTCACTGGTTCATGAGGTAAGAGTTTACATGTTGAACGTTATAACTCTTCATATTTTTCCTTTACAGATAATAAACTCTGTGGTCCTTCTTATACTGTTGAGTGCCCTTGCTAACCCAGACCTGTACCACCTTCCGAACAGCGAACTGAGGAATGACTTTGACTTCATGGATGATGCCAGTAAGTGACTGACCACAACCAGTGATAGCAGCTTTAATTGCTCATTTTGGGGCAGTTTTCGTGGGAACAGTGGGCAATTTATTGTCCTCACATCAGCATTAGGCTGCAGATCCCACCAATCGCCCATGACTACCATGCACACAAATTTAGCACTATTATCAGACTTATGATTTGAAATAATGTGGTCTCCAAGAGTGCATTTTTGTCAGATAGAGTATGTTATAATGTTTTACACCAATCACTACACCCTCAGCATAGGCTTCATCTTGTGGTCATAATAATGTGACTCAACCCTGTATTAAACAGTGTGAGTGCAATTATCAACATGTGTAAATATTAATAATCTTAAAGGCATAGTAACTTATAGCTTGTCACCAGGGACACGCTTAACAAAGCACACCACTGACAATAGTTGTTGAGAATAGCTCAGCTCCTTCTCCTCCCTGTACCTTGACTTCTGCACATTGCACAGATCATGCCAAAAACACTCTTTCATGGGCAACTATTACAATTTCTATTCAGCACCAGTTTTTATATACCGTCCCTATTTGCTCGTCAGAGTGCAGTAGCCAATGCAGTGTGATAAAACAATAATGTATGTGTAAGGGACCAAAGTATCTACAGGGCCAGACAGTGCGCCCTGGCGCTAAGTCCCCCAAGGCTGTCTCTGCCTGCTTGCCAACCTGACCCTAAGCAGTTGTCGACAACTTGTCGGCGGTCCCTACCCTGAGTAAGTGCAAACACCATCCAAGAGAATCAAAAAGTCATCAAATGCACACTAGCTCAAGCTAAGGCTATCACCAGCAAAGAACTTTAGGCAGGACAGATCTTAAATAGGAAGTCAGAGACCCAGCCCAGATTGTGATGCTCCCTGACATCCAGAACACAGCTTGAGTGGTGAAGATGGTTGTCAATCACATCTTGTCTAAGTCACCTACCTCTCAGCACAAGGCCAGCAGCAGGCTCGTGTGGACAGGTTTTGTAGAAGAGGATAAAAAAGGCATAGAAGACACAGGAGGATGGTGAGGTCCTATCTTTTCATTACCGTTCTCCCGGAGCCTGCGGTTGATCCAGAGAGCTCTGGCTTGTTCTAAAGTACTAGGGTTGGAGTGACTCACTCAGACGATCTTGATGGCATCATATAGGCTCTGTCTGAACTGGGTCTTGTTGGGTCACACCATCCAGCAGTTACGCACGACTTGCGGAACTCGGTGCAGTACTTACTCCTCAGCCGATGTTTTATTTTGGCGTAAATTCAAGAACTGAGTTTCTACAAGTGATGTATGGTCAGGCTCTGAATAAATGAGTCATAGGGACTGAAAAAACAGGCCCAAAGAATCTACTCTGGAACAGTGTTTGGAAGTTTGAGGCACTATTCCCTAGGGTTACCTTAAAGAAGGGAGATCACTAGACCCACCATATGGGTCTCAAAAGTAAATGGCTTGATTCTAAAATATAGCTGACATGATTCCCAAAGAGTGAGAAACTTTCGGCGGTCCCATGAAAAATGGTTCGGGAAAAATATTTTACTCCCATGAATGACAGCTGTTAGTGGAACAGGAGCTACTGCATGGGGTACAGCAGCAGCATTAGCTTGTTGTTGGGCAAGGACCTGGTTCGCCAGGTTGAGTACCACGCTAGCCAGACTCTCCATTTGACTAATGAGCTCCTGAATAACATTCATGCTTGGATGGCAGGGGGGAAAATATATATTTTTTATGGCTGGTGATAATGTAAGGGACCCCAGTATATATAGGGACAGACAGACAGTGCCCTAGCGCTAAGTCTCCCAAGGCTGTTCCTGCCTGCTTCCCGACCCAACCCTAAGCCATCGGTGACAACTGGGCGTCGGTTCCTACCCTGAGTAAGTGCAAACACCAAACAGACAAAACACAACAGCAGAATGGTCCACAGAAAAGGGTCAGAACCAGGAAAACAGTACCAAATGATAAGTAGAAAATGTAAGTCAAATTGGCAGACAAAAGGTCAGAATTCCAAGAGAAGCCAAAACTAATTAAACACACATTAGCTCAAGCCAAAGCTATCACCAGAACTCCAGGCAGGAGGGAGGGGTTTTGCCACGATCTAATGTTGACGTGGGATCCTCTAAAATGGGTATTTAATCACTTTTCTAAATATATGTCATTAAAAAAAGTGAAGCCTCTGAGAGCTACAGCCTGACTTACATGCCTTTGGTTTCCTGACAGTTTACATTAGGCATGACCAGGAACTGACAGGAGTTGATCTGGCCACGCTTGCATTGTTTGCACTTCTTATCTGTTGGCTGGGAACATGAATGAGCGTTGAAGGGACTGGGGAGAAAGATCCTGTGTTTTTTGTGTAGAGAATCCACTGATTGTAATGTAATTACCTGAGCAAACATGTAGACTCTCCCTGGCTCCTCTGCTCAGCCCACCTCCCTCTCCCTCTGCAGCCATTCGTGAAGGAATGAAAGACGCTGCCTGCTGAGAGCTTATCTTCTCTCTTGAGCAAATAAGAGGGAGAAATAAAATGCATATAGCTTGTGCACAATACAGTTATCCTCTGTGGATTAGCAAAACAATGTTTACTCAACTACAGAGACTGAATATCGGGAGCCTGCATTGAAGGTGGATGATGACATCACAGAGGAGGTACTTGTTTTTTTTAAACACAGCAACACAACGCCCCTTTTTCAAGTCTCAAGAGGGTAGTATCAGCCTGTTATGTGAGAAACCCACTTCTTTGTAAAACCCCTTTAAATATAGTATCCAGACTGTGATTCGACAGGCTCCCTGACATCCAAAACACAGCCCAAATGGTGAAGATGGCTGTCACTCACACCTCATCTAAATCACCTGCCACTCAGCACAAAGCCAGCAGCAGCAGACGGGTACGACAGGGAACCTGTCAATCATAGTTAGTAGAACTGAAGGCAGTGTTCAGACTGGAAACACAGAAAAATGTGTAGAATACCAAAATCATGGCCAAAAGCGCATCCTCCGCCGAAGACAGAACAGAAGACTGCGCCAAGGCTCGAGGAAGCACGGTCATAACAGTATAGGATAATAACGCCTGCTACTTATGTCATTACAAATTTTTATACTGAAAAATAACTGTTTTTGGAAATGAGTTATGAACAAGCACATAAATAATTAAGGCAAGCAAATTATTTGTCTCACATGTGAAAACTGTCTAGATCAAAGACTTTCTTTGTTGCCCATTGCAGCCAATCAGAGCTCCCCTATCATTTCATATAGTGCTCTAAAAAAATGAGGGGCACTCTGATTGGTTGCTATGGGCAATAAAGAAAGTCTTAGACCTAGACAGTTTTCATATATGAGGCCCTTAATGTCCCAAGAAACCTACCTGAGAGTTTCTTTATACCTGGCTAGTGTTGTTAAATAGGTCCAAAACCCGAACTTTTTGTCTAACCCCAACCCTCTCGGTAATGCTAACCCTGCATTTGTACTGAGTTTAAGAAGTAAATTTACCATTCAATGACACTCCTGATCCAGTCACTCCAACGTTCTATCCAACTTCACTTCTAGTTACTGTAACATAGGTGTAACCTATGTTACGGTAACCAAGAGTGATATTGGATGGGACATCGGACATCGCACCAGTGGAAGTGCTGCTGGACCCGGAGCACTACAAAAAATGGTAAACTAACTCCTAGAAGTCTGTAAAAAAAATTTAGAGCTAGAGTACAATTTTGGGGTTTTTTGTGCGAAAATTCAGTTCAGGTTGAATCAAATATCTTGATATCAACTCAAATTCGGAGTGCAACAGAATTCATGGGATATCTTTGTAACAATTTTTTTTAGTGGACATAACAAACTAACACCTTGTATCACTGTATGGTACGTCTGTACAGCAATGATTCTAGGGAAAAATACCTCTATAGTATGACATCCATTTTTCTGTTGGATTAATTGACATCTTCCACTGAACCCCTCCCCTCCCCAAATGTACTGCAGCATAAGGAAGCATTGCCTCTAATGGAGAATATCGCCCTACATATGCCCCTCAATGGAGCCTATGTGGGAGCACATACCAGCGGAGCGTCTCCATAATAAGGAGCTATACAGTCTAAGTGTACTTCTACACTGGCTTAAAAAACACATTGCTGGACCCTGTACCTGGGGTCTTTGCAGATTTTTGAATACTTAAAAAATACAGCTGCTGATATGTTCATAATGTAAGACCTGCAAAATATGATCTATGGCTCTTCCCGCGGGTGCCCATTCTTTAGGTCTTGTATTGCTGTGTTGTTGTCTTACATTGCAAAGTGATTATATTACATGAAGATTTTTGATTAACTCACTTCCTGTTCTTTTTATTTTTTCCTAGATATGTGCATTGCTACTTCAATTTCCCTCTTACTGATTCTTATCTGTGCAATGGCCACATATGGTGCCTACAAGGTAAGGTAAAGGTTTAGTCTTGCCTTATCAATATATCACCACAACTCTACTATTTTGAGGCGTCCTTAAAAGGTCCCTACCACCATTTTTTTTGCTTTCACATATTGATAAACAATATGTGACTTCTATATGGATTTTTTTTTTTCGTTTTTAGTTGGGTGGGTTTTCTTTTATATCATTTTTTAAAGTCCTCCTACGTATATGACTTTCCCTCTGTTAGCTTTGATAGCACAGCAGTGAGGGCTGCTTAACGGTTCTCTTCCAGGCCCACTAAAGGCCTGAGAGAGGTAAGTGTTATCAACAGAATCTGATAAAGTGGGAAGAAAGCTCGAACCCTCCCAACTCCAGAAAAAAATTAACCCATTATCCTTTCATGTATTGCTCTTGCCATTGCCCTCTTAATCTAGTCTAATAATTATCTAGAGCCGTTCAGAGAACAATAGAGCGACTATTATGTTATTACCTACTATTTGTAATGTGAGTGCATGCAGATAAGCAGTAGCTGCAGTAAACTGAGATTAGTCTGCCCTGCCCTTCAGAAGCTTTGTCTCTTTACCACCACAGTTAGATAACGTCAAAAAAAACCTGCCAAAAATGTTTTTAAAAAATTGTTCACAAAAATACCCCTTTCTGTTGAAAGTGTCTCTTTAAGGAGGACCTGTGAAACTCCTGACATGTCTGTGTTAGTAAATTCTTGTGTTCCCCGTGACATAACAATTCTGGAGCATCTTTCTTAGATCTTTATCTAGTGCGGTTAACTGTTAGTCCTCCTTAAAATTCATTTACCCATCAGAGTTGAATCTCTGCATAGTCTGTCCAATAAAATAGTAATACCCATCTGGCTGATTCAGTAACAAATTTCTATAAGGAATGACAGAGGAACAGCACAACACAGAGATATAAGAGAAGATGCTTCAAAATTGTTATGTCACAGGGAACACAAGGATTTACTAAACAGACAACGTCAGGAGCTGTCACAGGTCCTGTTTAACATGCCCATATTCATAAGACCAACCACAAAAGAACAGGCATCACCCAAAATAGGAAAGAAAGTTGTGTCCGGTCAGCTCGCAGGAACCATCAGAGTGAGGGTGCACGGCCGATCCTGGAGATCACGGGCATGTGTGCAAAAAACATAGTTGTGGTCGATCACCCAGAATAGTTGGTTTATCACCCAAAATAACTCCATTTGAAAAAATCATTTTATTAGCAACAGGATAAAACCAATAATTACACTAAAAACATGATTGGAGCAATGACACATACAAAGAAAGGTGAGAGGCAGACAGTAAGAAAAAAAATAGTGAATAAATAAGTAATAAAGTCCTGGAACATATGCAGAATTATTACTTTATTCACTGATTTTCTTTTCTTATTGTCTGCCTCCCACTTTTTTTGATTGGCACATTTTTCATTGTTTAATGAAGACCATATAAGTTTTCTGAAGGTTGGTACCCATAAGAGCAAAGTCACCCAAACCTGCTATTTTGGTGTGTTGGGACTTGTGGTAGCTCTCTCTTTACAGGTGTTGTGGGAGGGAAAAAAACATTTCATCATGTCCAATCTTTCATATTCACAGGAGATAAGCCTGCCCCCAAGGTGCCTGACAGCAATTTATTCTTCTCTGCCAAAAACACATGACTGTTTAATCAAACCAAGGGCCTCATGTATGAAAACTGTCCAAGTCTAAGGGTATGTTCACACGATATATTGCGGTGCGTACAGTACGTGCCGCAGTACATCGTGTTTTTTGGGAGCTCGCATTCCTGCGGCACGTGGGGGCCGGTAGCCCGCCGGCCCCATTGACATTCATTACTCGTGGCACGTTTTCGCCGCAAATAATTGACATGTCGCTTATCTCCCCGCACGTACAATACGATCGTATTGTACAAGCTTGGAAAGGAGGCGTAATTCATTGTTCTCTATGAGGACTATGGATTACCGTAATTTTGGGGTGCATCTTGCTCGTATTAGAGCGCAAATATGATGCGAAATGCATGCCGAAATTTGACCGTGTCAACATACCCTTAGACCTAGACAGTTTTCATAGATATCCCCCCAAGTGTGCAGGTTTATGTGAGAGTCTGGAGGAATATCCATCATCTGAATGAGCAATAGGCTGACAGCTTATAAAGGTTTATGGCTACTCTTAGATGTTAGCAATGTTTTTTGGCAGTTTGCTGCTTTTTTTTTTGTGGGGGTGGCTAAATTACTGTAGCCATATATCATATAAAAGTATATATCAAGATAATCTTAGGCTGGCGTTCTTCCACAGTTCTTCCCCATTAATTTCTATGGGAGTTTCCACTTTAGCAGATATCACTTGCTTTGATATATTCAGAACTGCCAGAAAAATAAATTAGGAAACCTGTGCAAGCACTGTCATCTGTCCATTCTATTTGGCTGGGTCATAGACCTGGAAATAAGGAGCTGGGAAACCCCCCATTAATAGCTATAACACTACCCTACAAATACACAGAGATATGTGGGATTGTAACAGCTTTCTCTTTTTATTCTCTGCAGCAACACGCAGCTTGGATTATCCCATTTTTTTGCTACCAGATATTTGACTTTGCTCTCAATTCCCTGGTTGCTGTCAGCGTGCTTGTGTACCCAAATACAATTCAAGACTACCTGCGACAACTGGTAACTATGTCACTTTCTGTATTCTTTCTTTTTGATAAAAGCTGGTGTGTACAATCTTTTGTGAATGTTACAACTTTAAAGAGGACCTATCACCTTCCGGGAAAGCTCATGAAGTAACAGAAGACTAAAATACAAACACTTTCCTAAATCTGCTTCATTAGGAAAATCAAACCATTTCACCTGTAATTCAGTTGTTTTTTTTTTTAAAGCGCTGGCCCTTTAAGATAGGACTGAAGTTGACCCAAGTCAGCACATAACAGAAGGATGGATCACTATGTTGACAGCTCCTTGTAGCTAACTGCTTCTGAGTCCTATAAATAGCTACATCTATGACCCACAGTAGAACAGGTTCATAGATTCAGGCAAATTCTATGCTACTAATGCACGGAAAAAAAATGGTGCCTGGGCGTCAAAAATCATACATGTCACCCTATGTGTACACACTGGTAAGCTCTGGACTGCTATTTCTGTGCTGGGTGTTTTAAAATAGACAAATCCCCAGGTCCAGATGGCATACACCCGCGTGTCCTAAGGGATTTAAGTACGGTGTTACACGGCCCCTATTTGTAATATTTAGGGACTGGATACTAACGGGGTATGTCCCAAAGGATTGCCCCATAGCAAATGTGGTGCCAATATTCAAAAAGGGGTCAAAAAGTGATCCTGGAAACTATAGGCCGGTAAGCTTAACCTCTGTTGTAGGTAAAATGTTTGAGGGTTTTCTCAGAGATGCTATCCTGGAGTATCTCACTGAAAATAAATGTATAACGCCATTCCAGCATGGGTTTATGAAGGATCGGTCCTGTCAGACTAATCTCATCAGCTTCTATGAGGAGGTTAGTTCCAGACTAGATGAGATTGAGGCATTTGATGTCACATATTTGGATTTTTCTAAAGCATTTGATACTGTTCCACATAAAAGGTTGGTAAGTAAAATGAGAATGCTTGGACTGGGGGAAAATGTGTGCAAGTGGGTAAGCAACTGGCTCACTGATAGAAAACAAAGGGTAGTAATTAACGGTGCATACTCAGACTGGATCCCTGTTACTAGTGGGGTACCACAGGGCTCAGTATTGGGCCCTATCCTCTTTAATATTTTCATAAATGATCTTACACAGGGATTGCACAGTAGAATATCGATCTTTGCAGATGATACTAAGCTCTGTAAAGGAATCCACACAATATAGGATAATGTGTTATTACAAAGGGATCTGGATAGGTTGGAGGCCTGGGCAGAGAAGTGGCAGATGAGGTTTAACACTGATAAATGCAAGGTTATGCACATGGGAAGGAAAAATCCATTACATGACTACATGTTAAATGGAAAAACACTGGGTAAAAGTGACATGGAGAAGGACTTGGGAATCCTAGTGGACAGTAAACTTAACTGTAGCAGCCAGTGTCAGGCAGCAGCTGCCAAGGCTAATAGGATCATGGGGTGTATTAAAAAGGGGCATAGATGCACATGATGGGAACATTATTCTCCCACTATACAAGTCACTGGTTAGACCACACATGGAATATTGTGTACAGTTTTGGGCACCAGTGCACAGGAAAGACATTGTAGAGCTTGAACAGGTACAAAGGCGGGCAACAAAAATAATTAAAGGGCTGGGTGGACTGCAATATCCAGAAAGATTAGCAAGGTTAGGGTTATTTAGTTTAGAGAAAAGACGGCTTCGGGGGGACATAATAAATGTGTTTAAATATATTAAGGGTCAATATAGAGATCTCGCTAAAGATTTATTTATACCCAGGACTGTATCTAGACCAAGGGGGCATCCTCTACGTCTTGAGGAAAGAAAGTTTCTACATAAACATAGAAAGCGATTCTTTACTGTTAGAGCGTTGAGACTGTGGAACTCTCTGCCAGAGGAAATTGTCATGGTGAATTCACTAACAGAGTTCAAGAAGGCTTGGATGCATTTCTGGAGCGTGATAACATAACAAGTTATAGTGACTAGGATTCCGAAGAAAGGGCTGGATACATTTCTAGATGTAATATAACAAGTTATAGTGACCGGGATTCTAGAGGGGGGTCGTTGATCCAGGGATTTATTCCGATTGCCAGATTGGAGTCAGGAAGGAATTTTTTCCCTAACATGAGGTCAATTGGCTCCTACCTCATGGGGGTTTTTGCCTTCCTGGATCAACACTTTAACACTTTAGCAACACTTTAATAAATGGGCTGAACTGGATGGACGTATGTCTTTTTTCGGCCTGACAAACTATGTAGCAGTGTAATATGGATGTCGGTGTGCTATGGAGGAGGAGACTGGAAGCAACAGGTAAACCTTGTCCCACTATGTCATCAGTGTGCTGTACTTGCTGCACTATTTGTAGTGAGAGACTCAGATTAACCATGTACAAGCAGCTATATCCTCAGCTCCCCATGCACAGTTGGTATCTCCCAAGAGAAGGAATCCTACTAAATAATGATCTTTGCCTAAGAAAGTTAAACTAAAACCTGTGTCCCTGTAATACTGAGGTAAACCCTCTGATTTGCTAATTACATATATTAGAGAAGTCTTATAGTTTCATCTTCTATCATTTGTGTGGAGGTGATAGGTACTCTTTTAGGTTTAAGGTAAAGTTTTATCTACCATACATCTAACCCCAAGACTGCAAAATCAGGCTACACACAAGGTTTACTTGCAGGTGTGAACCATCAAGACATATAGGTGTGCATAGGAGCTGTAAACTTACCCTTGCAGAATTATATGCAAACATTCCCTTACTGTAAAATATATTTGTAGTTTTTCTTCAGTGGAAACAAACACTGCGCTCAGTACCTGAACACAGAGGAATCTGGTGCAAGGTGGTGCAGAGAGCTCTCCAACCTTCTGCTGAATGCTGAATGTACTTGAGATGTATCTATAGCTTGTAGCTGCAGAGGAGTGACTCAGGTCTCATCATAGGAGTGCAGCAGCTATTGTTTCTCCTAGAGGATCTAGACTTTTGCTTGAGTAAAACCCTAAGAAAATTGAGAATTTGGAGTCTTAAATTTAGGACCATTAGACCGGACCTCTAACCCCTGATGAAGCCAGGATAGCTGGTGAAACATGTTGGGGAGGTCAGGCATGACGTTTTAAATTGTGATTTCTCACCTCTGTCTACAAGTGTCACCCGCTGCAGAGGGTCTCACAAGGGGGCCTTATTTGTTTTGTGTCCATTAGATTAAGGACGACTGCCCAAGTAGGAGGCTTGGGATCCCTTACTGGAGCTAGTAAATTGCTGTATATATAAGACTTTCCTGTTAATAGGTGGTGCTCCACCAGACTTAATAATAGAAAAGGAGCTATTCCTTCCTTCAGAAGTAGAAAGGGTTAAATGGTGAGGTTAGAAATCAGGTTTTTAAATAGTGTGTATAGAGGTTAAGAGTTATACATAATAAAAGTTACGTTTTAGTGTTTTATAGATAGAGAACTGATAGAGTTTAAGTTTGCCTATGGCAAAATAGTAAATATTGTATACTAAGTGACCCTTGTTGGACCAATTGACTTTCAGGGCATACTGGAATTTTTTGTTGCTCTGCAACATCTAGAGAGCCACATGTTGAAGACTTCTACATTGCGTTGTAAGAATGCTTTTCCTAAGTCCAAGTACTTCTCTATAATAAATGTGAGTCCATCAATTCTTTGACCAAGCATCACATAGTCAAATGTAGAGCTAGCGAGACAGTCACTTAACCTTGAAACACGTCTCCATGACATGACTTGCAGGTTAGAAGCGGTTCTTTGTCTCAGTGACCATGACAAATGTGAATGCTTTGCGGTTTAACAGAGCTGCAAGAATCTGATTTTATTGCTATTTTTGTAATGAGTTTTTGTTTAATTCATTTACACATGGATCTCGGCCAACGTTCTTTTCTGCAGTGTCTGGATAACATAAATTGTGTTGAATAAGGTTTGCATGTCTTGCCAAGCAGGGCTTTTAATATCTCCTTGCAAACGCCCAGTCTCTCTTTTTTTCTAAAAGTCCCAACAAAGAATGATTGTCACTGAGATAGTCTCATGTGTCACCAGGTGTTCTCCAGTTATTATTCTTTAATTAAATGTTAGTTAAATGGTCCACTTTAAAGGGGTGTTCCCACCATGCAGTTTAATGAGATGTTGATAGGATATTCCACCAAACACTAAGGGTGCTTTCACACAGCGCAGTTTTTGTGCAGTTTTAACTGTGCTCCACTTAAACTGCCTTTATTACCAGCAGCTTCTTTCACTTATCTAAACTGTTTGGAAAGTGAGTAATCAATTAGTGTGTTTGTAATCGACAGGACTTCGACACAGTCATTGATTACTTACTTGAAACACCTTTCTGAACAATTTAGTCAACTGAAAGACGTTTGCTGGTAATAAAGGCAGTTTAATTGGAGCACAGTTAAATCTGCGCTGTGTGAAAGCACCCTCCTAGGCATGGGTCTTAGAGGTGGGAACTGCACCTGTCTTGGTAATGGGACCCCAAAAGTGTTGGCTCAGAACGGAGAGCTGGCTGCACTTGTGCATGATTCTCTATTCTGTTCTATGGGAGTTCCAAGTACAACTGAACATAAAGTGGACCGGATATCCATTCTGGGTGACGCTTACAAGGGCCCATTCCTGGAAGGTGCGGATGGGACCCCCCGTTTTCAGACTTTGATGACATATTCTATCGATGCTCCATTGAAGTGTGTGATAGGAACAGATTAGAAGGAAGATCTGTTTTTGAGCTCTACCTTTTCTTTGGCCTTGTCGGGTACTTAAAGGGGACAGAGCTGCATTACAGACAGAAGTATACAACCTTCTTCATCCTTAGGGATGATTAGAGATGGCAAATTGATTCAAACGAAGGGGAATTCATTTAGAATTTAGGAAAGCTTCGGTTGGGGAAACGAACGAAGTTGGGGGACTTCGGGTAAACGAAGTGTGCTTTTGATTGAAAAATGGCTGCGAGCACATGGCCTACATGGGCAAAGCACTCTGGGGGAAAAAGGGGGGCATAGCCTGCATGACATGTGCAGAGGTAAGCCAATCAAGACCGCGGGATTCTGTGACGTTCCGCACTATATAAAGTCCGGGGGGGGCGCCGGGGACTCACACCCCTCACCCTGTGCTCATCAGGGAAGGTGCTGCCGCGGGGATAGCTCTTTTGAAGAATTTATTTTTTATAGCATTTCTGTGGGGTGTTCAGCTTGTCTCAGAGCCCGTTCTCTTAATGTTCTATTTCTAATTTTTTGGGATTGGATCTAAAAACCAGTGTGGTCCACTGCAGCGCATATACATTCAATATCCCAAATGGGGTCAAGCCAGTTCCTGTTTTTTCATTTAAAAAACAGCGTTTTTTTCATACAAATACCACTTCATTTTTTCTGCTAATTCTATTGCGCAATTTACATCCAGGGGTTTTTAAGCGTTGTTTTGTGGTGTGCTGAAAAAATAAACCGTCTTTTTCAACCCAAAATTTTTAAATTTTTTTTTCCTGTACCTAATTCAGTCCAAAGGTTTTTTTTAAGCCTGTTTTTTTGCTTTTTCATTTATAAAAAAAAAAACCGTATTTTTAAAAAACACTACAAGAAATTTTTCCTGGCCTTTGGGGCGCAATTTATATCCAAGGGTTACCCAAGCTTGTTACTGTTCATTTGGAGTCAAAAAAAGGGTTTTATTTTTTCAAAAACAATATATCATCAAACAGTTCTGTACATTTAGGGAAAAAACAGTTGTCAGAAAGAGAGGTGGCAGGCTCTTTTCCTGCAGTGGCAGAGGCACAAAAATTCCCGGCCCCGGTCGCAGACAGCAAGGGGAGTGCAGCAGGGGGCACTCGGTAAGGCCCCAACTGCCGTGTCATCTAGCGGCCGTGTGTTTTTCAGCAACCCCGGGTTTGATTTGGTTGACTAGGGCATCCTCTTCCTCCAGATGGGCATTGACAACCCAGCCAAAGGGTCGGTGGGGGAAACCTTTGACCAACCCCTTGTTGGCATGGGCCCCCCGGGAGGGGGGTCACGCCCCCCCCCCCCCCCACCCGTCCTCACCCGCCTCTGTCCCACCCCCTTTTTCCCCAGCCAAGATCTACTATGTGGTCTGGGCTCAGCGCCATATATAGCGAGGATGAACAATTTTGGGGGGGCGTCACAGCACTTGGACGAAGAAATGGGGGCCAATATCCCCTGCTTTTGCAGTAGGCGGGAAAGTATAATGTGGAGAGTGGCATGGGAGGTCAGTTTGAGAGTCAGCCTTCATCCAACCGGTGATGAGGACACAGTGACGATGAAACAAAATAATGATGATTAGCCGACCCCCACTTGGGGGCCGGGGGAGGCAAGGGCTTCATCATCGTCAGGGGAAGAGGCGTCAGCTTTTCAGTCAGCACAGCGCCCCAGCAAGTGGGTCGGGGCCGGGGGC
>JAODAL010016598.1:0-80199 GCA_025379985.1 Phyllomedusa bahiana | reverse complement strand
TTTGGGCGCTGCTGTTTGGGCTTTTTGCTGGGGCGGGGCAGGATGGACCACCACATCGGGACCCCACTTTTCTCCCAGGCCACCGGGCTTGGTGACGCTCCCCAATGTGTTGCCCGGAAAGGGCCCGTGGGGGCCCAACTTTTAGCCCCCGGGCCCCACGCTTCACTTTCTCCCCAAGATTCACTTTTTACCCATTTTCGGTTTCCTTCCGGTGTTTAGCAAGAAACCTCCCCACCCCGCGGGTTTATTGGTTTTTTTTCCCGCCAACGCTCCGACTGATTGATATACGGGCCCCTCCCTTTCGCTGAGCCCCCGGTGTTGTCCTTTTCGGGAAACCTGCGATGCGGGTTTTTTCCCCCGTGGCCGTTGGTTTCCCGACTAAAAAATGCTGTTTCACTTGCGGGAATCAGGGCCCCACCCAAAAAAACCCCACTTGCGGTGCCCCGGGCTGCCTGACGCGCAAGCTGACGTCTTCCCCTGACGTTGATAAAAGCCCTTGCCTCACCCGGCTCCAAGGGGGGGTCGGGCTGTCATTCTTTCTATTTTGGTTTCATCGCCCTGCTGCCCTTTCATCACAGTTTGGTATGGGAGGTGACCCCTCCCCAACATGACTCCCTTGCCCCCCCCAAAATCTATATTTTTTCCGCATACTGCAAGAAGCAGGGGATATTGTCCCCTTTTTCCCCCCTTTTCCCCCAAATTTTAGCTGCGGACGCCTTTTCAAATTGTTATCCTCGTTTATATGGGGGCGCTGAGGGCCCCGACCACCTAGTAGATTCAGGTGGGGGGAAAACCCGGGTGGGGGCAGAGGCGGGGTTTGGGGAAAGGGGAGGGCCCCTGACCTGCTCCCGGGGAAAGCCCGGGTTGTGTTGGGCGTTTTCCCCCCGGAAATCTTGTTTGGGGGTTTTCAGATTCATCTGGGAGGAAGTGGATGATAGTCAACCAATTTAAGGGAAACCTTTGGGTTGCTTAGTTTTAGCACTTGGGCGCTAGAGGACAGTGGCAGTTTTGGCCTCACCCAGTGACCCCTCCTGCGACGCCCCTTTTTCTGTGCCCCCCGCGAACTGGGCCCCGGGTTCCCGGAATGTTTTTTGGCCTCTGCCACTCGTCCAGGTTTAAAACCTGCCCAACCTTTTTTTCTGGCTGACATACTTTTTTGGTTTTAAAAGTACAGGGCCCCTTTTAGAAGTTATCTATATATGATAAATTCACCCCCTGTATTTACTCAAATGAACCCACTAAGAAGCTTGGGAAACCCCTTTGGTTTAAAAATTTTGCGCTCCAAAAATGGGCGGGAAAATTTTTTTGTATGGTCCCTTTAAAAAAAAAACTCTGTGTTTTTTACAAATTTATAAAAGCACAAACAGGCTTAATTAAACCCTTCGGATATAAATTTTATGCTACAAAAATTTTTTTTGTGGCGGTGAAAAAACAAAAAGGTTTTCTTTTTAACCTTTGAGTACTTTCCCCAAAGAAAAAAGTTTTAAACCCCTTTGGATGTAAAATTGGCGCAAAAGAATTGAGAAATTAAAAAAATTTCGAGTTTTTGAAAGGTTTTTACAATGGCGTTTTTTTTAACCTTACACAACAAGAGGAAACTTGAAAATTTAACCCTTTTCGTTTTTAAAATTTTTGCTACGGGAAAAAAAATTTATTTTTTGGCTTTTGGGGGGGGAAATTTTTTAAAAAAGTTTTCTTTAAGTCACCCAGCACGCAAAAACAACGTTTAAATTTTAACCCGGGAAAGGAAAATTTTGCGAAAAAGGAATTTTGAGAAACCAAAAAAATTTCGAGCTTTGTAATTTGTGTTACAATTTGGGTTTTTTTTTTTTAAACCCGGCTACCAACAAAAGGGAAAATTTGAAATTTCCCCCTTTCGTTGTAAATTTAGGGTACGGGGAAAAATGAAATTTTTTTGGGGTAAAATAAACGTTTTTTTTTTATTTCACCACAGAAAGCAGAACAATGCTTTTTAACCCCGGGATGTAATTTGCGAAAAAGGGAAAATTGAGCAGCCAAAAATGAAGTGGTATTTGTATTTTTAAAAACGGTGTTTCTTTAAATGAATTACAACGGGGAAACAGGCTTAGTTTAAACCCTTGGATTTTTTAATTTGGGGCTGTGAGAGATAGCATTAAAATGTATATGAAAGCTGAACTGGACACACACTGGATTTTCAGATCCAATACCCCCCAAAATCAAAAATTTAAAAATTTTAAGGAAGCGGTTTTCTGGGGACAAGGGGTGAGACACCCGGGAAAAATCGCTTTTTATTAAAATGACCCTTTTTGGTATCAGTTTCTTAAGAAACCGGGGCAGCCCCTTTCCCCAAAAATTTTCAGTACAGTGAGACCCCGGTTTGAGCCCCCCCCCCCAAAGCGTCGCCCCGGGGGACTTTTTATATTTGGGGTGAGGCCCAAAGAATCCCCCCGGTTTCTCTGTTTGGGGCTTAAATTCGGCAAATGTCATCCCAGGCTATGCCCTTCTTTTTCCCCCCCCCGGATTTCCCTTTTTGCCCCATGTTGGGCCATGGGGCCCCAAACCCCTTTTTTTAATCAATCAGAACCCTCCCCCTTTTTTACCCGAATTTACCCCCAAATTTTTCGATTTTCTTTCAGAACCAAAATTTTTTTCCTGAAAATTCAAAACGAATTCCACTAATGGTGACTCACGTGTTTTCGGGAGAGACAGAGATGGATTTCAGGTTTAAAAATACAGGGCCTCTTATTTTATTAGCGGGCAAACAGAAATACAAGTGCAAGGCAGGGCACAACATAAACAAAACAAACCCCTGCCCGTCGGGGCCTCTAAACTAACATAGACAAACTTACAGACAGCCTGTAAGTTTTCCCTGCGGGTTTTTCCCCAGCATGTCTCACCCAAGACTTAAAGATAGTCAGGGGTTGAAAACCATCTTAGTCAGCTTACGCTGACTTATATACCCCAGGTAAATCCGGAGTGGAACCATGGGGGTGAGCACCCACGCTGCTTTTATGCTCACTCCCAATAGAAAGGCCGACCCAGGAAATGGCTGGAAGCCATGCTAACATATTACACATGTTAAAATATGTCGACAGTCAAAAACTGTGGGACACTATTGAATTTTGGCCTTTTCATTCCCCCAAGGCCCCTTTTACCTTGGGAACATGTGTTTGGACATCGAAAGGTGATGCCGGGAAACCTGGCCGGGATGTAAAACTCCATTGTTACACCCTTCCTTTGCTGTTGCCCCCTTTTACATATCACACCCTCTGTTTCAGACCATGTGCCCGAAATTTATGCACTTGGATAACGCGTCTGCGTTTGCTTGTTGGGACCCGGACGGGGTTCCACACAGAACTTAAAGTCCTGTAGGGTCAGGTACCACCGGGTTACCCTCGCGTTCTTCCCTTTGTTTTGGACCATCCATTTCAATGGGATGGATCAGTGTTTCCCCCTTTAAAATGCTCCCACTAGATAGTACCTCAGCGACTCGATTGCCCATTTCAGAGGGGGACACTCCCTCTTACAATCGAGGTAGTTCTTTTCTGCTGCTGACAGCTTCGGTGAGGTATTCGATGGGGTGCTCTTCCCATTAACTCTTTGGGACAGGACTGCACCTAAAACCCACCTCTGAGGCATCCGTCTATACTATGAATTCCCTTCTGAAATCAGGGGTAACCAGTACAGGTCTCTTTCAGAGCACCTCATTGAGTTTCAGAAAGGCTTGTTCAGCCTCCGGGTTCAACTTTACTTTTGGTGGATTTTGCTCCCTTGGTGAGGGTTGTGAGAGGGGCAGTTTTGTGGCAAAGCCTGGTAAAAAACCTCTTGTAGTAGCCCGCAATGCCAAGGAAGGCTCTTTAAATGTTTCTTGGACACAGGTTGAGACCAATTCTGAATGGCTTCGAGCTTGTCTACCTGGGGTTTTTTGACCCCTCGGTCGATGCTGTAGCCGAGGTAGCGAGTCTCCTCTAGCCCTATCGCACATTTCTGTACATTGGCCGTTAGCCCCGCGGCCCCTATCGCGTCTAGAACCGCTTGCACCTTCACCCGATTGGGGAAACCCAATCGGCACTATAAAATCACCACATCATCCAGGTATGCAGCGGCGTATTTTTTATGCGGCTGCGGATGATGTCCCTAAGCCTCTGAAAGGTCGCAGGGGCCCCATGTAAAACCAAAGGGAAGGACCACGTACTGGAAGTGTCCCTCTGAGATGGAAAATGCCGTTTTCTCCTTGGCCTGATCTGTGAGGGGAACCTCTCAACAGATGGTAGACTTCTTACTTAATGCAAACCTTTTTTTATTATTCCACGATAAAAATCATCAGCGTGAATATAAAAGATGAGTGGTATACTTATTTTAGAAGATTCTCAGCATAGCAGCTTCGGATACTTTCTGATTTCCTTGTTAGGATAGCCCAGAGACGCAGACCTTAGAGCGGCTGCACACTCGGAGGACGTTTCGGAGGACACGCCCCCTTTGTAAAGCTTTGCGTAGTGTTATGTTTCTCATTTTTTTAAATACCCCCTTTTCTAGTATTAAAAACACAACATAAAAACAAACGTTACCGGAACCTTTAAAAACACTTTCAAGTTTTATACCTCATTGAGAACTCTTGGAATTAGCGACTGCATCTTGCTAATCCAAAAAGTTTCCCCGTTGTAACAGACGAGTTTTAACCCTTCTGGATCCTTACTTTCAAAAATGCTCCAGCACACACCAACGGAGTTCACTCACTCCCTGGTTTGCCTCAAAAAAGTGTTGTGCAAGGGTAGATTCCCCAAATGATTTCTTAGATTCATTTCTTAGAATCATTTTCGATCTCTTTTTCTCTGTTTTTATTTTTATTCAAGCGTATATTATACCTATGCTCATTTAATCGAACTTTAACAGATCTTTTTGTTTGGACAATATACACCATCCCACACGGACATTTAATCAAATATATGACTTTTACGGTATTGCATGTAAAATACCTTTAATTTTTGCTTCAGTCCCTTTCAAAGGATGATTGAAAACTAGAACCCCTAATAATAGAGGAACAGTTCAAGCAACCCAGACATGGGAATGTGCCTTTTCTTTCTGTATTTAGCTTCATTTGTCTCGTATTAGATATCTTAATGTCAGACGACATTAAAGAATTTCCTAACGATCGACCCTTCCTAAAGACAAATCTAGGGGGCTCCTTAAAATGTGAACCAAAACTCGGGTCACTGCCCAAGATATTCCAAAGTTTTTCTGATCGTTCTTTTGATTTTTATCAGAATGTTTATCATATGTTGATAAGGAAAATGACATTATTCTTTGTGGGCTTAGACTTGTACAAAATTAGTTCTCTTTTTTTAAATTAGATACTCTTCCGCTGTTCTTTTTATCTTTAGGGTCATACCCCTTGCTAGAAATTTATTCATTATACTCTGTTTGCATGAAATCCATTTTTTCTTCATCAGAACAAATCCACCTAGCTCTAATGAGCTCCCCTTTTAATATTCCTCCAAATACTCCTGGATTATGAAAACTCTGGCGATGAAGTAAATTGTTGCGATCAATTTAATAAAGCTGTTTCCAATCCATTGCCTTTTTTTTGTCACTAGTAAATCTAGATATTCAATATTGTACTGTTCTTTTTGTAATGTGAACTTGATGAGACCATGCAGTCCATTAATCTACTGCATGAACTCATCTAGCCCAGATTCAGACCCTCGACATACAAGGAACGCATCGTCAACGTAACGACACCACAAAACTATGTTGGTCTGGTATTTAGAAACAAAGATATGGGTCTTCTCTAACATGGCTACAAACAAGTTGGCATATCCCGGAGTCACAGGGGACCCCATTGAGGTCCCCTGTAGCTGCAGAAAAAACTCATTACCAAATCTGAAAAAGTTTTTTTGTCGATATTACATCCAACAAAGTCATGAGGAAGTTAATAAATGAATTACTAAGAGCTGGATATTCATTTAACATATTTCTGACAACTTCTCTACCCTCCTCATATGGGATATTTGTATATAGCGACTGGATATCTAATGTACATAGCCAGTCATTAGGGTGTATTTCAATATCAGAGATAGTTGCCAGAAATTGTTTAGTATCCTGTAAACATCGTACTTCCCTTCTAACCATAGGTTGTAGGAATCCGTCGACAAACCTGGCCAATGGTTCAAATACTGAGTTAATACCCGATACGATCGGTCTCCCTGGTGGCTCTGTCATTGATTTGTGACTGTATAGAAAATGTGATGGGAAATCAGTATTCAATGAATTTAATGTTCCTCACAGTCCAACATATTCAGAATAATTTGGAAAATTTAAAATCAGAGATTACAACTTTGGAGGAAGAATATAAAAGGACGGTAACTGGGGAACAATTCAATAAAAATACACAAGTGATTAAAGAAAATATGGATAAGTTGAAAATACAGTTATTGCAAAATAAAATAAAAAAATTTGAACGAGACACAAAGGACTATTTAAATAGTCGAGTGTATACGTGGTCAGAGGAGAGATTTAAGTCTAGACGTTCCAACAGAAATTACAAAGAAAAACAACGCATTGATACTTCTTCTAACAGTTCAGATAATTCAGTTCGGCAAAACCGCATGCAATTAATATCTGAAATAAGACAAAAAGGTTTTTTAGAGGAAACGAGCTCAAGCGAGGTACTTGGCGCAGTTGGTGGGACCATTGTAAAGGAGTTAAAAGAGTTAAAAAAGCAGAATACAACATCGAAAGGCAGAGGAAAGAAGAAATAGAATCAGAGGATTTATGTATTAACATTTCTTCCAAGGAACTGGACACATCACAAAGGAATTTAATTAATAAAGGACTGAATTTTGTCCCTGTTCAGGATAAAGAGTTTTTTGATTTTGAGGTTGATTATTATAAGATGTGTAGAAATGTAAGGTTAAAGATGTTTTTCCATCAAAAAAATCGGAACCCAGAATCAGACATTTGTATATACAAGTTAAAGCCAGCTCACCTCTCCACACTGAATCGCACGGACCGCCGGGACCATGGCACAACTTCAAGGCAAAAATATTTTCTTGTCCAGCGAGACTTGTAGTAAAAGCAGCATTTATTTATTAGAACATCAGGTAAAAAATATTGAGCACAGGAGCATAAAAACTATGCGTTATCTTACGCGTTTCAGGCCTGGAACAGTTTCGGCCCTTAGTCGTAGCACAATACATTCGTCAATGCACTTTCTCTTTATAGGCTAAACAATCAGGTTTTCGCCTACAACACTGTGCATTGAAGCATGGAGTAGATTTAAAGACACAAAAACAGATACAATTGCACACATTGCAAGTAAAAAATATATGTAACAAATATATGCAATAAATATAGTCATATACAACATTTGTATTGATGTCTATTCGTAGTGCAAAATAAGGTCATGTTTGGAGTTCATTCCATTGGTAGCCTAGTTTTGAGTGTGAATATCAAGAAGGATTCTATATTAAGGAGTTTCATTCTGTTATCTACACCTCTGGGTGTCAATGACTCTTTTTCAATGCCTTGCACTCAGACTATCCGTTTTCCCACCATGATTTGTTGCACAGTGTCGGGATACGCAGACGCATTGCTATGTGTCTATGTGTGAACTGTCCGATATATGCCGTCTAATTCTTTCTTTTAATTTACGTGTGGTGCATCCAACATATTACACATTGCATGTAGTGCAAGTAATAAAATACACCACATACCGTTTTTTCTCGTATTGTCTGGTATGGTCGCTTTATAGACGACCTCCGCATGGTGTGGGAGGGTCCGACGACCATACCAGACATTACGCTGTCTCTGAATAAAAATGATCTTAATTTAAAATTTACAGTTACAAGCCATCCAGAAAATATTGAATTTTTGGCTTTAACCCTATTTATCAACGATGGTATGGTGAAAACAAAATCATTTAGAAAAGAGACAGCGGGCAACACAATTCTTCACGCCGCATCGTGTCAACCAAAACACACTATAAAAAATATACCTAAAGGAGAGATGATGCGTGCACTCCGCAATTGTTCTGAGAAAGATGATGCTCTGCAAGAATTTAAAGCTATATCAAATAGATTAGGCAAAAGAGGTTATCCTAGTTGGAGCCTCAAAAAAGCAAAAAGTGTGGTAGAAAATATAGACGTAAATCGTGATCTACAAAAACACATAATAAGACAAGTCAATACGATAAAGATAAATTTCCTGTAGTATTTATAACACCTTATAGTGTAGAATACAGGCAAGTCACCAATATTATTGATAAATATATGCCAATCTTGACTTCAGATCCGGCATTAACGGAGGTGTTGTCTGTTGGTTACAAGTGCATTGCACGTAAATCTGTTACATTGGGACAACAACTGTCGCCTAGTACTTTTTGTCTGAATGTACGAATAATCCACCTGGCTCAATCAGTGTGGTTTTTTTCAAATGCGGGCAAACAAGATGCATATGCTGTAAATATGTCAAAAAATCACAATCTTTTTCCTCATGTTCCAATCAAAAATCCTTTAACATAAAACAATTTGTCAATTGCAATACACGGTATGTGGTGTATCTTATTACTTGCACTACATGCAATGTGCAATATGTTGGATGCACCACACGTAAATTAAAAGAAAGAATTAGACGGCATTATATCGGACATGTTCACACATAGACACATGCAATGCGTCTGCGGTATCCCGACACTGTGCAACAAATCATGGTGGGAAAACGGATAGTCTTGAAGTGCAAGGCATTGAAAAAGTGTCATTGCCACCCAGAGGTGGAGATCACAGAAGGAAACTCCTTAATAGAGAATCCTTCTGGATATTCACACTCAAAACTAGGCTACCAGATGGAATGAACTCCAAACATGACCTTATTTTGCACTACGAATAGACATCAGATACAATGTTGTATATGACATATATTATTGCATATATTTGTTACATATATTTTTTACTTGCAATGTGCGCAATTGTATCTGTTTTGTGTCTTTAAATCTACTTCCATGCTTCAATGCACAGGTGTTGTAGGCGAAAACCTGATTGTTTAGCCTATAAACAGAAAGTGCATTGACGAATGTATTGTGCTACGACTAAGGGCCGAAACTGTTCCAAGCCTGAAACGCGTAAGATAACGCATAGTTTTTATGCTCCTGTGCTCAATATTTTTTACCTAATATTTTTTACCTGATGTTCTAATAAATAAATGCTGCTTTTACTACAAGTCTCGCTGGACAAGAAAATATTTTTGCCCAGAATCAGACATTGTCCCAAAAAAATTACGAAAAAGGAACATGTTTGATCCTGAGATTTCGTCTCCTATGTTAGAAACATTTCAAAATATGGTGTTAAATGAGGTTAGACGAGGTTGGGAAGTTAAGAAAAGGGTTCCAAGCAATCTTACTAAGGATGAAGTTGTTGCATTGCATCAATTAAAAAATGATTCTTCCCTTGTCATAAAAAAAGCTGACAAGGGAGATGCTACGGTGATAATTGATCGAGAATATTACATACAGGAAATCATGAAACAACTAAGTGATCCCCAAATTTATAGAAAATTAGATCAGGATCCATCAATGGAGATTAAAAAATATATTGATGGTATATTAAGTGAAGCCGCGTTAAATGGGGTCATCTCAGAGAATACTAAAAAAATCCTTACTAATGATCATCCTTGTACACCCATTTTTTACACAGTCCCGAAGATCCACAAATCAATGACAAAGCCACCAGGGAGACCGATCGTATTGGGTGTTAACTAGGTATTTGAACAATTGGCCAGGTTTGTCGACGGATTCCTACAACCTATGGTTAGAAGGGAAGCACAATGTTACAGGATACTAAACAATTTCTGACAACTATTTCTGATATTGAAATACACCCTAATGACTGGCTATGTACGTTGGATATCCAGTCGCTATATACAAATATCCCATATGAGGAGGGTAGAGAAGTTGTCAGAAATATGTTAAATGAAAATCCAGCTCTTAGTAATTCGTTTATTAACTTCCTCATGACTTTGTTGGATGTAATATTGACAAAAAACTTTTTCAGATTTGGTAATGAGTTTTTTCTGCAGCTACCGGGGACCTCGATGGGGTCCCCTGTGGCTCCGAGATATGCCAACTTGTTTGTAGCCATGTTATAGAAGACCCATATCTTCATTTCTAAATACCAGACCAACATAGTTTTGTGTCGTCGTTACGTTGACGACGTGTTCCTCGTATGGCGAGGGTCTGAATCTGGGCTAGATGAGTTCATGCAGTACATTAATGGACTGCACGGTCTCATCAAGTTCACATTACAAAAAGAACAGTACAATATTGAATATCTAGATGTACTAGTGACAAAAAAAGGCAATGGATTGGAAACAGCTTTATTTTCTAAAAAAATTGATCGCAACAATTTACTTCATCGCCAGAGTTTTCATAATCCAGGAGTATTTGGAGGAATATTAAAAGGGGAGCTCATTAGAGCTAGGCGGATTTGTTCTGATGAAGAAAAATGGATTTCATGCAAACAGAGTATAATGAATAAATTTCTAGCAAGGGGGTATGACCCTAATGAGATAAAAAGAACAGCGGAAGAGGTATCTAATTTAAAAAGAGAAGAACTATTTTGTACTAAGTCTAAGCCCACAAAGAATAATGTCATGTTCTTATCAACATATGATAAACATTCTGATATGATCAAAAGAACGATCAGAAAACATTGGAATATCTTGGGCAGTGACCCGAGTTTTGGTTCACATTTTAAGGAGCCCCCTAGATTTGTCTTTAGGAAGGGTCGATCGTTAGGAAATTCTTTAATGTCGTCTGACATTAAGATATCTAATACGAGACAAATGAAGCTAAATACAGAAAGAAAAGGCACATTCCCATGTCTGGGTTGCTTGAACTGTTCCTCTATTATTAGGGGTTCTAGTGTCAAGCATCCTTTGCATGGGACTGATGTCAAAATTAAAGGGTATTTTACATGCAATACCGTAAAAGTCATATATTTGATTAAATGTCCGTGTGGGGTGGTGTATATTGGCCAAAGTTAAAGTTCGATTAAATGAGTATAGGTCTAATATATGCTTGTATAAAAATAAAAACAGAGAAAAAGAGATCGAAAATGAATCTAAGAAATCATTTGGGGAATCTACCCTTGCACAACACTTTTGTGAGGCAAACCCCGGATTGAGTGAACTCCGTTGGTGTGTGCTGGAGCATGTTGAAAGTAAGGATCCAGAAGGGGTTAAAACTCGTCTGTTACAACGGGAAGCTTTTTGGATTAGCAAGATGCAGTCGCTAATTCCAAGAGTTCTCAATGAGGTATATAACTTGAAAGTGTTTTTATAGGTTCGGTAACTGTTGTTTTTATGTTGTGTTTTTACTACTAGAAAGGTGTTATTTAAACAATGAGAAACATACACTACGCATGCTTGACAAAGGGGGCGTGTCCTCCGAAACGTCGCTCCGAGTGTGCAGCTCGCTCTAAGGTCTGGCGTCTCTGGGCTATCCTAACAAGGAAATCAGATGTATCCGAAGCTGCTATGCTGAGAATCTTCTAAAATAAGAATACCACTCATCTTTTCTATTCACGCTGATGATTTTTATTGTGTCTGTTAATGTTGGACTTGCACTATCGTGGAATAATAAAAAAAGGTTTGCATTAAGTAAGAAGTTTGCCATCTGTTGAGATTTGCCTGTTAATTGGAGCCGAGGAAGTGGCTCACATGGAGACTTTCTAAGAGTGGTGTACGATATAGAGTTGGTTGTCTGATATTGGATCTGTGAGGGAAACCTGCCAATACCCTTTGGTAAGGTCTAAGGTGGTCATATACCTCGCTGGTCCCAACCTCTTGATCAGCTCGTCGACCCTTGGCATGGGGTAGGCATCGAATTTGGAGACTTCATTCAACTTGCGGAAGTCATTACAAAACTGCAAGCTGCCATCTGGCTTAGGAATAATCACGATGGGGCTGGACCACCCACTTTGGGACTTCTCTATTTCCCCCAAGGGCTAGCATTTTCCCCACTTCTTCTGAAATGGCTTGCCTCTGGGCTTCTGGCACCCTGTATGGTCTCAACCGCACCTTTTGGCCGGGCTCAGTGACAATGTCATATTGGATGACATCTTTCCGGCCAGGCAGTTCAGAGAAGACCCCTCGGTTCCTCTGTAGGAACTCCCTGACCTCCTGCCTCTGGACCTCAGACAAGGACTCCGTGATACGGACGGGGGGTAACTCCTTGTTTGGGACCTCCCTGACTCCCTTTGCAGCCACCAGGCTTTCTCGGTCCTTACAGGGTTTGATGAGGTTAATATGGTAGATCTGGTAGGGTTTTGTTTTCCCTGGCTGGAAAACCTTGTAATTCACCTCACTCACCCGTTCACAGATCTCATAGGGGCCTTGCCACTTGGCTAGAAACTTGCTTTCTACGGTTGGTACAAGTACGAGCACCCTGTCCCCGGGCTTAAAAGACCTGACTCTTGCGGTCCTGTTGTAAACCCAGGCCTGGGCTTCCTGGGCCTGTAGCATGTTCTCCCTTACAATGGGCATAACTGCTGCGATCCTGTCCTGCATGTCGGCTATATGCTCTATGACACCTCTGTAAGGGGTTTCCTCTTGCTCCCAGGTTTCTCTGGCTATGTCCAAGAGCCCTCGGGAATGTCTCCCATAAAGCAGCTCGAATGGAGAGAACCCCGTGGATGCCTGTGGGACCACGGATGGTGAACATAAGATAGGGCAACAGGTGGTCCCAATCCCTACCATCCTTGTCCACCACCTTTTTTAACATGCCCTTTAAGGTTTTTTTAAAGCGCTCAACCAGACCATCGGTCTGGGGATGATACACGGAGGTGCGCAGGTGGGCAATTTTTAGCAGGCGGCAGGTTTTTGGACCTTGGACAAAGGGGGTCCCCCTGTCGGTCAGGTCCCCTTGGGATCCCGGTAGGGTGAATAGGGGAACAGTCCCTAGCTACCCCCTTTAGAGGAGGTATTTCTGAGGGCTATGTTTTCGGGGGTACGGGTGGATAATCCAGTACGACTAGGATATGCGGTGCCCTTAGCCGATTTGGGAGGGGACGCCATACCTGCCAATCCGCTAAAGGGACTTTTTTAAAAAAGGGAAGGGGAAACCCAAGGGGACTCCGGAAAGGGGGGCTGGGGGCGTGGCCCCTACACTCCGGGGGATGAAGAACTCTTCCACTCCCTTTAGATCCGGCCAATAAAATTTCCCGCTCCCCCCACCCCC
Organism: Phyllomedusa bahiana; assembly: GCA_025379985.1. Taxonomy (NCBI): domain Eukaryota; kingdom Metazoa; phylum Chordata; class Amphibia; order Anura; family Hylidae; genus Phyllomedusa; species Phyllomedusa bahiana. The sequence goes on along the minus strand of JAODAL010016598.1, from coordinate 66,989 downwards.
TAGTTTTCTCTGCCCCAAGTGCCCCCCCAAAACTGGTAATGAGCCTTCTAAGACCATCGGACATTGTCCGGGGTACCTCCAACTGCTCCACCACCTCGTTGGGGGTCTTTTTCACCTGGTACAATAAATTATCCCGTACGGCAAAAGTGAGGGTAGAAACTCCTCCCCTGGTTCCTGTGGTCCCCGTCAATGACCTTTATTTTTCCAAGTGTTACCCAGGTTAGGGCCCTCACTGGTCTGTGCCAAAATTCCCTCTCAGATGGAAAGGAGGGAGTTCAAATCAGAGGGGGTCTCCTCGGGGTTTCCCCAGCCAGGCCCGAAAAGGGAAAAAAGGACAGGTTCAATTTTATCATTGTTTAACACGCATTTACAGAGGTAGTCAACATAATTTTCCGAGTTTTTTTGTCCAAAGACCCCAAAACAGAGGAAAGTCACAGCCAATAACTGCGCTGTGAGGTAAACTGGTCACAACTTCCACCTTTTGGGACAGGAGCATCTTAGGGGGTGGGGGGGTCTGTGGTTTCCCCCCAGGGATGTGGGACTTGCAGGAACCCCTCAGTGGCGCTGTACGTCCACCCCCGGACTAGTTCTCCCCCTTTTGGGGTGGGTGTACCCCGCATCGCTGGGTTGATGGGAAGGGGCCCCCAAAAACGGTCCAGACCACTCGCTCGACCCCCCTGGGCGTGTGAGTCTCGGCTGTAGCCATTGTTGGTAATGTGGAAAGGTCATACATCTGTGACCTGGGGGGGCTTGGTGGATAAAAAACTCCCAGGCTTGACTCTCTGGGCCCGTCGGCAGGGTGCCCCCCATTGGGCCAGGATCCCCCCCGCGTTTGGTGTAGTCCCTTTGGGGTTTGGACACGCAGGTGAAATGGCCCTTTTTCGGTTCGCCCCGTTGGAAGGGAGCCAGGACATTCGCCCATGGTCCCGGCAGGCTCTCTCTCCGCTATCCGTTCAAAGGTCCCGGTAAGCCCCAAAGTCGTCATCCCCGGAAAACTTGCGCAGGGAAACTTGCACCACCCCGGCGGTTTGGAAAAGTGCATTGTGGGCCCTTCTGGCCTCGCAGCCAAGGGCCTGTAGCGTTGCTGCAGCGTCTGGTTTACCTGCTGTTGCTCTTTCCCGTGGGCTTGGTGGGTCCGATTAGCAGGTGATTGTTTTCAGCTTTTCGCCCGGGGTTGGGCTCCTCGTGCGCTTTTTTGTGGCTGGCCCCATCACTGGGGTTAGCGTTGGGTTTAAAATGCTTCCAACCTTTTTCCCTTTTACACGACTCCGCTGACTGTTGGTAGCGCTTTCACCCCCGGAATACGTTTTCTTCCGTTTTGTCTTGTCTCAGAAGAGTACGCCCCTATTTTGCCCCCTTTTATCTTCCCCATGTGTGAGCTTTTTGGTCTCGGGATCGTGACCACGTGTTTTCAGGCGAGACAGAGACGGGGTTTAGGTGAAAATACAGGGCCCCTTTTATTTTATTGCAGCAAACAGAAAACAAGTGCAAGGCATGCACAAACATAAACAAAACAAAACGCCTGCCCCCTGGGCTCTAATAAATAGACCAACTTAATGACAGCCCGTAAGTTTTTCCTGCTGGTTTTCCAGCATGTCTCCCCCCAAGACTTAAAGGTAGTCAGAGGTTGTAAACCCCCCTTATCAGCTTATGCTGACTTATATACTCCCCGGTAAATCCGGAGTGGAACATGGGGAGTGAGCACCCCCCTACTCTATGCTCACTCCCAATGAAAGGCCAACCCGGAAATGGCTGGAAGCCAGAACATATTACACAGTTAAAAATATGTGACAGTTTTAAACTGTCGACACCCCATTGAATTTTTGGGGTTTCATTCCCCAAAGGGTCCCTTTCCCTTTGGGGGGGTGTTTTGGACATGGAAAGGTGCATGCCGGACCCTGGCGATTGTAACTCCATTGTACACCCCTTTGCTGTTGCCCACCCTTTCAAAATATATTTAAAAAAAAAATATATACACTCACGGGCCTGTTTATTAGTTACACCATGCTTTTAACGGGGTTGGGGCCCCCCTTTTTCCTTTAAACTGCCCCCAATTCTTTGGATAGATTCAACAAGGGTTGCAACGATGCTCATTTTTTCCCAAAGGGGCCCAAAGAGTGCCAAAAAAATATTCCCCCCCCAGACACCAAAACCCCCAAGCCTGAACCCCTTGTAAAGGCAGGATGGATCCCGCTTTTTTGTTGTTGACGCCAAATTCGACCCTACCATCCCAATGCGCAGCAGAAAACGAGATCATCGACCAGGAACGTTTTTTCCAATCTTTTACTGTCCAATTTGTGACTTGGGGAAATTGGAGCCCCAGTTTCCGTTCTTAGCTGAAAGGATGGAAAAACCCGGGGTGGTCTTCTGTGTGAGCCCCTCTGCCTCAAAGTTCGCCGTACTGTTGGGTTTAAAAGATGTCTTCGCCCACCTTGGTTTTAAAGGGTGGCTTTTGAGTCATGTTGCCCTTTTATCAGCTGAACCAGTTGCCCATTCCCCTTTGACCTTGGCATAAACAGGCTTTTCCCGCCCACAGCTGCCGCTCCGGGATGTTTTTTCTTTTTCAGCCCTTTTCTTGTAAACCTAGAGAGGGTTTGTGCGTGAAAAACCCCAGGAGATCAGGTTTCTGAAAAACTCAGACCAGCCCCTTCTGGCAACAACAAACCCGCCACGTTCAAAAGGGACTCAAATCACCTTTCTTCCCCTCTGATGCTCGGTTTGAAAAACCCGCGGAGATTGTCCTTGACCATGTTACATCCCAAATGCATGATTGCCCCAGTGTTGGGTGTTTTGAAATTTTAAATGTTACGAGCAGTTGGACAGGTGTACCCAATAAAGTGGCCTTTGGGGTAAATTTTTTATAATTATATTATTATAATATTATATATAGTTTTTTTTTTTCTCTTCCTGTAAAATGGCCTAGTTAAGTGAGTTATGACAACATTGGGTGAGTACACTGGACAGTAGGAAACAGTAGTAAATAGTATAAAGGGGACCATGAGATTTGACAGTTAATGTTAAACTCTGGGGTAGTAGTAGACAAAAAGATCTTAAGAATTTGGAAGTGGTTTATTTGTACTAGTAAAGCAAAAAATACTACTGGATGGTGCCTTAGTAGGAGGCTTTCAGCAAATCGTCTTCAGTTCAGAGCACTCCAAGAACACTGATAGGGTCTGAGAGAGGTGGAGGTAGTCACCATAAAGAAGTCAGAATGAAGGAAATCTACTATTCTGTAGGATCTGTCTGTAGTATAAAAGCCTTGAGGAGCCCAGAGGTTAAGGGGGTCCAATCGGTACAAAGGGCTTTAGGGGAAAAAGTTGTTTTGGTTTTTACTTCCATATATTTGACTTTCCTGATATAAAATGGTATTATTATTTGTTTTTAATTTTTTTTTATTGTTATTTAGGTCCATCTTATTTTGCTAAGGGGCCCTATGAAATGCATGATAATATCTAACAAACGGATGAAAAATGCATGCAACAACTACAGAAAAGGTAATGAGGCTGTTTCAGTACTGGTTCTCAGCAGCATCAAACTTTTGGTTTGCAACCAATTCCAACAATAAGGTAATATGTTGTCACATCCCAACAAGCTACTTATTTGTCCAAGTCAACAAGTGTACCATCCGAAGGTTTTGTGACTAGTTTCATATACAGTAAGTAGAGATGAACGAGCCGTAAAAAATTCGAGTTCGGGCCGAAGCTCTAATTTTGAGAAATTGGAGCCGAACACCAAACCCCATTAAAGTCAATGGGAGATTATGTTCAGGTTAATTTTTATGCTAACACAGGTGAGGAGAAGCCACAATTATATTTCATAAGAGGAAAATGGATACATCGAACAACTTAGCGAAGACAATTTGGCTCTAAGAGTCACAGAAAAAAATTCACAGGTTAAAATAATTCATTTCTTTCAGTGGCTATAAAGATGAGGACTGTATAGTTACACAAAGTGCAGCTGCTAAGAAGATGCCGGTATTGGAAATTACACATGGTAACTGGCAGAAGCCCCCTATCACTTTTTTAACCAGGGCCAAAGAACATGTGATATATGTGGTGGCAGCAAGAACATCCCAACGGGGAACACGGAGGTTCAGCTGGCAGGGCCGTAGTTATTGGGGGTGCAGCAGTAGCTAGGGCTGCCATCAGTCATCTATTAACCATTTCAGGGCCTATGCAGCTAAATCAAATGGGCCCTCCACCCATTACTAGTTCCTATTTTTTAACATATCACTGGGCCCCTTTTTGATTAGGGCCCCTGACAGGAGTACTGCCCTATTGGTACCCATGCTAATTACCATGTGCTATTTCCAATACTGGTATCTTCTCATGTGTCAAAGGGGCTTTTGGGACCCCTCAGGATGCAAGGCCCCATTGGAGCTGCTACCGACAACAGGACAGTACGAGCAGTACTCCTGTCATGGGCCCTAATCGAAAAGGGGCCCACAGATATGTTTAAAACATTAGGGGGTAGTAATGGGTGGAGGCCCCATTTAATTTGGATGTCTTGGGCCTGAAACGGTTAATAGATGACTTACTGCAGACTGACTGATGACTGATGGAATGTGTATTTCACATTGTGAAGAAGAAATGCTACAGCTTACTAATCGGTGACATCGGCAACCAGGGCAACAAAATTGTCAGAGATACATGCTTGAATCATTTTGATAAATGTCAAACAATCCACATTCTCGGGGAAAAAACGGATACGTTTGTTAGTTATTACCCCACCAGCTGTGCTGAATGTTCGTTCCGAAATAACGCTGGCTGCTGGGCAAGATAAAACTTCTATGGTGTGCCGAGCCATCTCAGGCCATTCATCCAGTTTGGACACCCAGAAGTCATTGGTGTTGAGCTGCAAGTACGCATGGACCACGCTCTTAAAGCGGTCTCTGTGTGTCTGAATGCTGCCCTGCCTTGCAGGTGTTGGTGAGGTGGCAACAAACGAGTGAAATATATCACCCAGTAGGCTTCTGCCACACTGCCTGCTGCTGCTTCTGGAGCTATTTGCCATTCTACTGCTGGCACATTGTTGAAGTTGTTCCATCATGACATTAGAATGTGAAGAAAACGCAACAGATGTCTCAAGTTGGTCAATGAGCACTGTCTTAAATTCCTGCATTCTACTGACAATTTGTGTGGGTGGAAGAAAAGTGCTCATTTGTGTCTTGTAACGAGACACCCTTAAGGAGGGTGGCTACCCAGTAATCGCTGTTCATTTTGATTGCCTTGATGCGTGGATCATGTAGCATCCAAGCACTCATGTGTAGTGTTGAGCGATTACGTTGGCTATCGACATCGGTCGATGGTCGATAGTCGGCCATCATCGACAAGATATTCGATGGTCGATGATAGATGATCGCCGATGACCATTAAAGTCTATGGGAGAGCAACAACACCTTCATTCTTACACCCAAACAGGGCTGGAGAAGCTGGAATTAAAATCCACAACAGTCAAATGGATATGTGCTACATGTTAGGCAACACACTTAGGTTATAAAAGCCACAGAAAAAAAATCACAGACCATTCCCTATCCCTGTCTTGTACCACAGCATGACCCTTAAACGTGCATCACCCACAAATTAAAAAGTGCCAGAAGGCAGTATTATTTGAACCATCATTTTACTTGAACTGGACATAGACTATCCCTGTCCTGAGCCACAGCATGAGCCCCAAACCTGCATGACCCCAGATTAAAAAGTGCCGGAAAAAGGAGTCTTTGAACCACCATTTTAGTTTCAACGGACATTGAATATACCTGTCCTGGGCCACAGCATGAGCCCCAAACCTGCATGACCCCAGATTAAAAAGTGCCGGAAAAAGGAGTCTTTCAACCACCATTTTAGTTTCACTGGACATATACTGTCCCTGTCCTGGGTAGCGCTTGCCCCTCCATATGAGTGTGGACCAATTGAGCTTCACTTGGAAATACTGGTGGTTAACGCTCCTGTTCCAGCCAGGTGCCCTTTTTCTTGGCATTATTTTTCTCATTTTACTCAATGTGCTGGAGGAAATTGTCTCTGTACTTTGTTCTCTGTCCGTGCTCCATACTCCATGTCCTCTGAATAACCTACATCTGGTCAAGTTTTCCTGTACCTCCCTTGTACAATTCAGAGGAATTTTTTTACCAGCTATTTTATACATGCAAGTTTTTTAGTAGTTTAATTCTAGAAAACACATTTTTAAAATAGGATGGAATCCCACCATGTCTTTGTTTCTCTTTTTTTCATTGTATTAAATGGGTTGTCTCAATACAGGGATTGATAGCTATGTTAAAGATCTTGCAAAAACAAGTCATTTTGCAATATGTGTCCATTAACAGTGTCCTACCTATTCCTGTTTCTGACAGCACCATCACCCTTGAGCCACTCTTGACAATTGAAAAGAACAAATGTCTGTTAGAAACAACATTTTTTACAATAGGACCTGTAGTCTAGCTGCATGTCACAGCAAAATGCACCAAAATTCAAGCATGACCCTTGAGCCACGTTGGACAATTGTGAAGAAAAATGTCTGTTAGAAACAACATTTTTTTTATATAGGACCTGTAGTATAGCTGCATGTCACAGCAAAATGCCCCAAAAATTCAAAGCATGACCCTTGAGCCACTTTGGACAATTGTGAGGAACAAATGTCTGTTAGAAACAACATTTATTATAATAGGACCTGTAGTATAGCTGCATGTCACAGCAAAATGCCCCCAAAAATTCAAAGCATGACCCTTGAGCCACTTTGGACAATTGTGAAGAACAAATGTCTGTAGAAGAAACACACATTTTTTTACAATAGGACCTGTAGTATAGCTGCATGTCACAGCAAAATGCCCCAAAAATTCAAAGCATGACCCTTGAGCCACTTTGGACAATTGTGAAGAAACAAATGCTGTTTGAAACAACATTTTTATTATAATAGGACCTGTAGTATAGCTGCATGTCACAGCAAAATGCCCCAAAAAAATTGAAAGCATGACCCTTGAGCTACTTTGGACAATTGTGAAGAACAAATGTCTGTTAGAAACAACATTTTTTAGAATAGGACCTGTAGTATAGCTGCATTTCAAAGCAGCATGATCCAAAAAATTATAAATATGACTTCTCAGCCACTGTTAAAATTTTGAGGGAGAAATGCCACTTAGAAGCCACATTTCTGTTCCAAAGGACCATGATTATTGCTATATCTCACAGCAACATGACCCCAAAAAATTATAAATATGACTTCTCAGCCACTATTAAAAATTGTGAGGGAGAAATGCCACTTAAAAGCCACATTTCTGTTCCAAAGGACCATAATTGTTGCTGTATCTCACGAAAACATGCCCCCAAAAAATTATAAATATGATTCGCAGCCCTATTAAAAATGTGGGGGAAATGTCATTTAAAAGCCAATTTCTTTTCCAAAGGACCATGATTATTGCTGTATTCCCAAACATCCCCAAAAAATTAAAAATTGCCTTTTCACCCACTGAAAAAATTGTGAGGGAAAATCCCCTTAAAAGGCCACATTTTGTTCCCAAAAGGCCATGTTATTGCTGTATCCACAAAAAACAGCCCCCAAAAAATTATAAAATATTCTCGCCACTGTTAAAAATTGGGGGGAAAAATACTTAGAAGCACTTTCTGTTCCAAAGGACATGATTATTGCTTATTCCAAAACATGACCCAAAAAATTTAAAAATATGCCCTTCTCAGCCTTATTAAAAATTGTGAGGGAGAAATCCCACTTAAAACCCCACATTTTTGTTCCAAAGGACCATGTTATTGCTGTATCCACAGAACTGCCCCAAAAAAAAAAATTAAAAAAATTGACTTCCACCCATTATTAAAAAATTGTGAGGGAGAAAGCCATTTAAAAAAAGCCACTTTTTTTCCAAAGGACCATGATTATTGGTATTCCCAGCAACATGCCCCCAAAAAAATTTAAAAAAATGGGACTTCTCAGCCCCCCCTTTTAAAAAATTTGTGGGGAAAAAGCCACTAAAAAAGCCAATTTTCTGTTAAAAAGGGGGGACCATGATTTTGCTGTATCTCACACAACATGCCCCCTAAAAAATTATAAATATGACTTCTCAGCCACTATAAAAAAATTGTAGAGGGAGAAATGCCACTTAGAAGCCACATTTCCTGTTCCAAAGGACCATATTTATAGATGTAACTCACAGCAACTGAAGACTCTCAAAACCATTGACAATCGAGCTAACTCTAAATGATAAAGTAGTACGCGATGGAATACGGTGTTGTCATGAAACCTTTCTGTCCTTATTACAGAGTCACCTCACACAAAACCAGCAAAGTGAACTGTTGGGAAACAGAGAATAAAAATTGCAGTACGAAAGTGAGATAATTTAAAACTCAACATTTTTCACGAGAGGACCATTTTCTTTTGTAGAAGAGGAATGTTAAGTGACACACGGTCAACTAATCGGTGACTACATCTCTGCAATTGGTGGCCCAGTCCGCCATCATCAGAGATCCATGCCTGGATTCTCTAGCTTGATCGAAAGATTCAAACTATCCACATTATCTTTTAGGGAAAGCCGATGCGTTTGCTGTAATGACTCCTACAGCTGTGCTGAGTGGCCGCGTCAGATAAGACGCTGGCAGCTGGGCGCGTAGGACAACACCCTCTATGGGCGTTGGCGAGCGAGCTCTGGGCCATTCATCCATTTTGGATACCCAGAAGTCTATTGGGTCCGGAACACATACAAAAACATTCGGTAAGTTTTGAGGACGCAGATAGTCCGTGCACCATGATCCTTGTAAGCAGGTCTCTGTGTGTTGGATGTGTGGCCCTAGCCATTGCGATGCGTTGGTGATGTGGGTAAATAAAGATTGCCAGAGGTCGACCTCCCATTAGCTTCTGCCACCGTTGCCCGTGCTGCTGCTGCTGCCGTGGCTACGGCTACTTTGGCACTCTACTGCTGTCACGTCGCTTATTTTGTTTTCCACCCACCGTGATTCGATGAGTAGCACACGGAACGTGAAGCAGTAAGCGCAATCAGATGTCTCCAGTTTAAATCAAATCAGCAAGGGATCTCCATTTACTGCAATTTACTCTCAATTTGCGTGGGAGGAAGAAAAGTGCTGAGTTTTGTTTTGTACCGGGAGTGGATCCTGAGGAGGGTGGCCACACCCAGTAACTTTTGTACATGTTTTATGGCCTTAATGCGAGATCATGTTGGAGGGAAATGGAGCATCAAGCACTCATGAGAGATGGAGCCATGATTTCCCAAGCGCTCTGGGTCGAGGGCACAGCAAACGGATCTTCCTCATCTTCCTCCTCCGCCTCAAATTCGCGGGGCCAACCTCTATGTTCCAAAGGCGGGACGTCTGTACTCGCGTCGGTGTCTAGGAATACCTCCTCCTCCTCCTCCTCCTCCGCTTCCCTCCAGCACAGCTTCAAACACAGCCCTGACTATTGCCTGAGATGATTCAACCCTGAGAGGAGCTGATGTGCTGGCCGTTGCGAACTACGCCACGTTGCGGACCCCGAACCACTGCCTAATGAAGACCGATAAAATTAATAAACTGTCGGGACTTGTGGGATTCGACGGAGAGGAAAGGCTCCGTGTCCGCATCGTGTCCGTCCCTCCACCGTCTCTGGCGGGACCCTGTTGTTTTCAGAATAGGTCCAACGATCCGTAGTCCAGAACTAAGATCACCACAATGCTCGATGCCTGACAAGGGCATCGCGTCCGGACTGACCATTTTGGTGGCTTCTTTCAAACTCTCTAAAACTGGGCAAGGATGGTGCAAGATTCTCTTTCACCTGCACATCCACTTCTCCCCGGTGGCTCAACACCCGAGGTCCACAAAATGACACCGCTGGCTTATCAGGCCATTGTTTCACTTGTCTCGTACTGCGATATCAATGGCATTGCGCTGCTAGCCGACAATCTTGCTGGAGCATTGTGGAGGGTTGAGAAATTCTAGCGTGTGCCACAATCAACAATGAGACGGTTTGACATGGAGGCCGAGCTGACGCTGCCATAACTCAGCCAGGCGGACGAAGCAGGGTGCTACGGCGGAATTGCGAACATAGACTTCGAGCTCATCCCTCAACAGGCAGATCCAACCCGGGTATAGCGCTTTAGTCAAATTCTGGATCGACAAGGTTCATGACATGTGCCAGGCAAGGATGTGCTCATGCCTACCCGATCTTGATGAGGGCGGCCAGCAGATGTCGCCCGTTATCTCAGACCCCACCACCTTGCCTGGTCACAAGGTTCTGGGCACCCAGCCAGCGCTCGTCTTCTCAGTGTGCGGAGAGCCTCCCGCGCAGCTCCTGACCTGTGTGTGAAACGGTCCTCCAAGACAGATTAATTTCAACAAGGCCTGGTTTCTCTTGGCACGTGAAGCCACAGAGGACCTTGGGGGAAGAACCACTGCACATCCCTGCGGTTTTGAAGGGCGTTAGCGCCCGAGCCTGAAGCCACCCTCACCCCCAGAACATCCACCTCCAGCTCACGCCAGTGAGCTGTCCCCAGAGATAAGCGGCCTTGGCCGTGCTTTACTATTCCATGTTTTCGGTGGTCGTAGGACTTTTTGTTCCAGACACAGATGCAGACAACCGCTTTGAAATGTTTAAGATGACACTGTGGCTGGCCATGGCATGGGACGGCTTTTTCTTCCTGCAAACAAATGCCTGCTCGGCATCTGGTATTGGGTGTGGCAGGCAAGGGCCATGATGTGGCGGAACCCATCTGTTGTCCTGACCCGCATGGAAACGGCAACATTACCAAGGCCAAACCTGGCAAGTGCCGACATTCAGGCTTTTGCCTTTGGAGGTTTGGGTTAAAAGTGTTCTTCTGCTCCCAAGACCTGGAACAGAAGGCTGGCTGCTAACTGTGCCGCTGTAATCGGCGTGCAGGTCGTCAAACTGGCGGAAGGAGACAGGGGTAGGGAGGGTTCTCGTGGGGTGGGTGGCCTATGTGGGTACTGCTTTCGGGAGAGGCGACGGTGAGGGCTGAATCAGAGGCCTGATACCCTGATCATCGACTCTGACGAGACATGGCCAGCCTGAGGAACGCTTGTTGGTGGCGGAGGAGGCGGTAGACAAGAGGGTTGTTGACAGGGTTGGAGGCCCGGCTTCGGTCTGGCCTTTTTTGGCCAAGTGTTGCCTCCACATCAACTTATATGCACGTTCGGGCTGCATGTGACTTAGACATGTTGGTGTGGTTAACCACCTTAGGTTCTTGCCGTCTGACTATGCGTTTACGGCAATAGGCGGCATATGACATTGCTGGGTGAATCAAGGCTTGCTCAAGAATGCCCGCGTGCTAGAGCGAGGTTCCTGACCTTTTTTGACGCGATAAAGCGAGGGACGTGATTTACTCTGACCCGTGGGTTCGGATCATATCAGCGATTTCTTCTAACCGGCCCTCGTCCCTTTTTGATGCGGAAACCCTTACTGACACAACCCCATCACATCCTCCTCGTGCCAGGTTGATGAAGCGCTCACAAGCAAATCTGCTGAAAAGATAACGTCCACGTTGATCTCAGCAATTCGTCATCATCATCATCAAAGCACAGGTGACTTGGTGCGTCCTACATTCTGCATCCAGGAGCTGTGGGGCTTATAAGCAAGAGGGACTTGGCAAGACTTTGCACAGACCGCGACCGGGATTTTGCCGATGGACCGCTTCCTTTCTCCTCCTCTGATGGCATTGAGTAACATTGGTCAGAGCAAGAAAAATCATCCTCCGTCGGCCCTAAATCTTTTAACATGCCTTCTACCCCAACCGGCATTTAGTCATCAAAAGAGGTCTTCAGTGTGGTTGTGAGATGAAAATGGATTATAGCGCCACATGGTGGGTACAACGAGTAAGACCATTTGGCTGCTTCATGTATTTACGTGCGACATCTTGAGCAATGATGCGATAGACGGACAATTTGAGGCTGTGACTGGGAGGACGAGGAGGTAAGACTGCTGGATGCATGTTTGCATTAGACCACTGAATACAGATTGGCTGACGCTGATATACGTTACTACGTTGAGATTTTCACAGGGCCCGACCCAGTGATGACAGGCCTGACGGTCCCTTGGCAACTGACGATCCCTGGCATGCGTGTTGTCGAGCCGAATCACTGGAAAAGGAGCTACCACCTTCACGCTCGTAACCTCTATACCTCCATGTCCTAGGCCCCCCTCTTTGCGTCGCCTTACCACCGAATTTCGGCTCCATGTTCAGACTCGCGAATAAAAATTTGAGAAGGTATGGAAGAGTTTGTAAATTCACTTATTGAAAGAAGGCAAATCACAGCTATTCTCAAATCCCTCAAATCAAAACAAAATGAGGCTGTATTCAAATTTAACTGCAAATAGATCTATCAAACAAAGCTTGAACTGACCAAAAGTGAAAAAAACTCCTGTCTGAAAATATAACGTATATAGAATAAGGTATTAGAGAGGGCACCCTTTCAAAACACCTGTGTAAACGACAACAAATTGCTGTATTCCACATTTAAGTGCAAGGTGCCTGATCAATGAGCAAATGCAGTAGTGTGCCAAAGTGAAAAAACACGTATGCTGTAATGTATTTCGGATAAAAAAAGGAAATTTTTGTCACCTATCAATTCACCCTGTGGTGAACTACAAAAATTGGCTGTATTGCAAATTTAACGCAAAGTAGATCTATCAACAAAGCTGGCCCTCCATCTAAAGTGAAAAAACACGTATCTTAAAATTAGTTCAGATAATAAAAGTTATTTTTTGGCACCTTATCAATTCACTCTGTGGGACTGACAAAATTTGCTGTAATCACATTTAACTGCAAAGTAGATCTAATCAACAAAGCTGGCCTGCACAAAGTGAAAAAACAACGTATCTGTGAGAATGTATTGTCGGATACTAAAGGTATTTTTTGGCACCTTCAATTCAACCTGTGAGGTTGTCAACAAAATTGCAGTATTCACATTTAAGTGCAAGAGTGCCTCAATGAACAAAAGCTGTACTTGCGCCAAATTGAAAAAACACTTTCTGAAATTTATTTGGAATATATAAAAATTTTTTTGGCACCTATCGAACCTAGCTGACTACAAACTTGCTGATTTTCTAATTTAACTGCAAGAGGTGGTGTCTATATCAACCAAAGCTGGGAATGGGCAAAATTAAAAAGAACACCTTCTAAATGTATACTTATATTAAAAGTGAGTTTTGCACCTAATAAAGAACACCGTCAAGTATACCTAGAAAAGATGGTGTATCCTAAATATAAGATCCGGCTGGTGCCAATATCTGGAGAAGAGATTTCAATAGTTTAATAATAAAGCTATTGCATGTAGATGCAATGTCTACACTAAAGTTTTGGTGACTATAGCCAACACAATTCTTAAAGAGCCCTTGTCTGTGTTCGCGCCTGCGCACCTCCCCCCCCCCCCCCCGCGCGCTCTCTCCCCCGTGACCTTTACAGTCGGTAGATGCTCCTTTAAAATTCTCTACCAACTACATAAAATCTTCCAATCTCTGCTCTAACTCTGTCATAAGGAGCACAGACAACAGAAGAGCGGTCTCGGTGAAGAAATAGAAAAATTTCGCTGCGCTGGTTGGACACAGGCAGAGCGTACGTCCTACTGCTATGAGACGCTGAGAGACACTGATCATGAACAGGAAGGGCTGTTCTATGTAAAACGAGATCATGTTATTTTTCCAGCCAATCGCAACCATACACATCCCAGTCATGACGTCGCATACACATCTCACCCTGCTCTATTCTGTAAGCTGATTTGCTGGCCGCCAAAATGACAGGAAGTGCCAAAAATTTGGTGCAAATATTAATAGATGATGCCCCAGATTTTAACCTAAATTATCGCTTTGATCTAAAATTTCGATCAACATAAAAACTGTGCCGATTTCAACTTTGTCGATAATAATCGCTCAACACTTCTCATTTGTGAGATGCTGCCAGAATCTCCCATGTCTCGGGGTTGAGGGGCACTAAACAGATCATCCTCCTCTTCCTCCTCATCCTCCTCATCATCCTTAAATCTGTGCCAACCTCTTACCACTAAAGGGTAATCAGTACCGGCTTCCTCATCCTCATACAATTCTGCATCTGTGTCCACCCCCTCCTCCATCACTGCTGGTACCTGCTGCCACAGAGTGTCTAACACTTGTTCCACTAAACAAATGACCATAAGGGTCATGCTGACAATGCCATCGTCCTGACTGACCATTTTGGTGGCGTCTTCAAAACTGTCAAGGATGTTGCAGAGATCCTTCACCTGCCTAAACTCTCTATGGCTCAACACACCGAGGTATGCAGCACTGCTTGTGAGGCCATGTGACACTTCATATTGTATAATGGCATTACGCTGCTGCCACAATCGCTGGAGCATGTGGCAGGCGAAATTTCAGCGTGTTGCCACGTCAAAAAAGAGACGGTTGATGGGGAGGCCCAGATCATGCTGCAACGCTGCCAGTCGTGCCGAAGCAGGGTGCGAATGCTGAAAGTGTGAGCTAAAACCTCGAGCCTTCCTCAGCAGACAGTCAAGACCCGCGTAGCGCTTGAGATATTTCTGTACAACCAGGTTCAGAACATATGCCAAGCAAGGGATGTGCATAATTCTACAGATCCTAAGAGCAGCAAGGAGATTTCTCCCATTGTCACACACCACCTTGATTGGTGCCAGGTTCTTAGCACCCAGCCAGTGGTCAGTCTGAGTGCGCAGAGCTGTCCACAGCTCTTGACCTGTGTGATGATGGTCTCCAAGACCAGATTAATTTCAGAATGGCCTGGTTTTTTCTTCACACGTGATGCTACCCTTGGAGCTTGGGGTTCTGGACTCTGCACCCTTCCTGCAGTGTGGAAGAGTGTCCGCCGAGCCCAAGACCCATCACCAGAGGTACTGTCATCCATCCAACTCACCCAGTGAGCAGTCAGTGAGACGTAACACCCTTGACCGTGCTTTCTAGTCCACGTGTCAGTAGTGAGATGGACTTTGGTGGACACAGATGCAGCCAACATGCTGAAGAATTTTTCTGCAACGTGACGGGCCAGGGCAGGGACAGCTTCTCTGGCAAAGAAATGCCTGCTCGGCATCTTATATATTAGGGGCATGCCAGGGCCATGACGTGGCGGAACCCATCTGTGTCCACCAGACGGAAAGGCAAGATTTCCAAGGCTGGCAATGCCGACATTCAGGCTTTTGGCTTTGGGATGGATGGGGTCAAAGCGTTTCTTCTGCTCCCACACCTGGTACACAGAAGGTTGGCTGCCAGACTGGCTGCTGTACGGCATACAGGTCAGACTGGTAAAAGGGGAAGGTGTAGACTGTGTTGCTGCTGATGGGAATTGGCTGACAGTGTCTGGGATTGGTGATGGTGCTTGTTCATGCTGCTCATCGGCAGCAGAGGACCGCTTGGTCTTGGAAGTGGCAGAGGAGGAGGCAGAAGATGTCATGGTGGTTGGAAGCCCAGAACCTGTGTGGCCTTTTTTCTCCAAGTGACTCTTCCACAGAAATGCATGCTTTACATGCATGTGCCTGTTCATGCTCATGGTACTTAAAAACTTTAGATTCTTTCCTCTACTGATGCATTGACGGCAAATCCGGCATATGATGTCACTTGGCGAATTTGAGGCTTGATTGAAAAAGGCTCAGGCTTCACATTTCCTAGACTTTTTCGATGGTGAAAACCTAGTAGCGGTGTTCTCACTGCCAACACTGACCAAGGCTGGTGGATTAATATCAGCGGACTTGTACGGCCGCCCTCTCCCTTTCTGTGGCCAGTCCTGCACTGACACTACCCCATCCTCCTCCTCCACTGATCATGCGCTCTCCAGCTACTGCTCAAAAGACCATGTTGGATCCGCAGTGTCATCATCATCACAGGTGACTTCCTCTTCCTGACAGTCCACATCCTCAAGCTGCGGGCTAGAAGACACAGGCACTGCGAGGCATTGCTGATGGCTCGGGATTTCTGCAGACGGAGCAGCTTCCTTCTCCTTCTCTGAGGGCATCAGCGATTGGGTGTCAGAGCAGACAAAATCATCCTCTTTGACCTCTTGATCTTTTGAAATGCTTTCTGACCCCAACCGCATTGTGTGATCAAAGAGCTCTTCAGAACATGGATTATCTGGAGCGTTCTGTAAATTGGGTGACATTTGGCCTTCAGGTTGTACTGATGATGAGTTTTGTGCCCTTGACTGAGAGGAAGAGGAGGTAAAACTGCTGTATGTGTGTTGAACAGATGAACAGATTGGCACCGATCTTCAGTAATGAGACCCACAGGGAACAGACCAAGCGATAACAGGCGTGACAGTCTTGCAACTGACAATGTGCTTGCTTGTGTGTCGTCCGGAGCACTGGAAGGAGTGCCTTGTCTCATACCTCTTGCTCCATGCCCTAAGCCTCTTCATGCTCGCTTAACACCTCTAGTTCACTCCATGTTCAAAAAGATAAATATTAAAAATATAAAGATGTGTTCACGGTCACTTAATGAAGAACTCAATGACTGCAAATCTCTAATGCTCTTGAATACCTATGTTTTGCAAATAGGATTAGAAATATAATTTTTTCAATGGGATATCTGTTGAATGGGGTCTTATGGAAGAACCCTGGCAGCAAGACAGCAAATCACAACTGTTCTAGAATCCCTATACTTTGCAACTAGCAAACAGGATTAGAAATATGATTTTTTCAATGGAATATCTGTTGAACGGGGTCTTATGGAGTAACCCTGACAGCAAAACAGAAAATCAGTACTGTTGTAGAATCCCTATATTTTGCAACTAGCAAATAGGATTAGAAATATAATTTTTTCAATGGAACATCTGTTGAACGGGGTTTATAGAATAACCCTGGCAGCAAAACAGCAAATCATTATTGTTGTAGAATCCCTATATTTTGCAATTTGCAAATTGGAAGTAGAAATATAATCTGTTGAATGGGGTCTTATGGATGAACCCTGACCGCAAAACAGCAAATCACTACTGTTGTAGAATCTCTGTATTTTGCAACTTGCAAATAGGATTAGAAATAAATTTTTTTCAATGGAATATCCGTTGAACGGGGTCTTATGGAAGAACCCTGGCAACAAAACAGTTAATCACTACTGTTGTAGAATCCCTATATTTTGCAAATAGGATTAGAAATATAATTTTTTCAATAGAATATCTGTTGAACGGGTCTTATGGAAGATCCCTGGCAGCAAAACAGCAAATCACAATTGTTGTAGAATCCCAATATTTTGCAACTAGCAAATAGGATTAGAAATATAATTTTTTCAATTAAATATCTGTTGAACGGGGTCTTAACGAAGAACCCTAGCAGTAAATCACTACTGCTGTTAAATCCCTATAATTTGCAACGATGCTAACCATGTCTTTTTCACTGGCTATAACACCAAAACAGCAGACATGTACTTTTGGGCACTCAGACTGAAGATGTGAAAGATGCAGGCAGCAATTTAAAACTCCCTAACTTTTCCTGTGTATAATTCCCTAAGCTTACTTTCCCCCCTAACTAATTTAACTAGCAGTTTTTCCTTTATAAAATCGCTGTGAAATGGGGTGCCTGCATGCATTGGAGCATGCAGACAAAGAGAGCAGTGTGTTCAGTACAGAGAGTAAAGTCGAAATGGCGTTCAACAGGAAATAGTGTAATAGATAGAACAGGGTCATGTGATTTCAGCAGCCAATGAGATCCCTACACCCTCACTGGTGATGTTTTTGGACACTTTTCTATTGTCTGCATTGAAAGGATGGCACCAAAGGTACAGGAAGAAGCAAAGTGAAAGTAAGAAATGGCGCGCCACATTGTGAACTTTACTCAAAGTACCATAAAGCTCAGTTCTGCTCGAAAATATGTAAAGTTCGACTCGAATGAACCTTTTCTCGAATGGTTTGCTCAACACTAACAGTAAGGCTAGGTCATCAGCAATTAGAGTAGTAAATTTAGAGGGACCATTTGAAATGGTCTGCAGAACCTTTGCTTCAGGCATATGCAACTGTTTGCCTATTCATACATCTCCTATATGGTTCTATTACAATCATTGCCAGTTTTTAATACATCTTAGCCAAACATCTTCAAAAACATACCTTCATATATGTTTCTAAAGGGCCCCATTTTGTCATACATCTGGCTAACAATTTTTTGAAAATTTACCAAATGTATTAACAAAGCCTGGTCTGTCTTCCTATAGATGTTTTTTGCTTCAAGATATTTGCTTTTCAGCAATACACCTTAGACAAACTATATAAAATAGCTTTCAAAAAATCCCTCTGGATGATCTTTTAAAATATATATATACCCAATATTTTGGTTAATTTTTTTTTTTTTCCTCCAGAGATGATGATTCTCATTCTTGATGGAAGGAAGTTGTAGAAACATAATCATGTAAATCAATTATTAATTAGGCTTTAAACACATTAGAAAAGCTTATATATCCTTTCCTATGGAGCAAAAGTATAAACTGTTGGATGTTAATTGTTCATACCACTTGTGTCTCAGCAATAAATAAAATACCAATCATAAAATTCAGTACAATGTTCCATGAAATATTTATGAATTCCCTATTTCTAGAAACACAAAATTTTATACATTTTGTAAATACATCTTGTTCCCTGAAGAGCTGTAAAATATGACAGTAGCTTCAATGCCTTATTTTCTAGGAAGAGCGGAAAAAACTCTCTACTATACCTACAAATTTGCAAGTCTCAAACAGATTAATGCCTCTGTGCGGATGCGAGGCAGGCAACTGTTATGATATTTAATGATCGATTTATTTCCGACACTTAAATTCACCAACACTGACATGATGCCCTTTTATTGCACTGTACTCTTCAAGAGCAATCTGCTTTTCTACTTTTCTGCCACACTGCTAAATTGAATTACAAAATTCATTCCTGAGTACACTAGTTCCTGATGTAATATAAGATATATTCCCATTAGAAATTTACATAAAATATTGGAAGAGTTTTTAACCCCATAAAGTTTCAATAGTTCATAGAGATTACATTTGAAGTACATAAGGGATTGTTAATAAAGACACTTAAAAAAACAGAGCTTTATAGGCTTGCTATATACGAGATCTGCTTGTTAAATAGAGAGATGTATCTTTTTTCTTTAAGTTAATGAGGTGTTACTATTTTAAACTCTTTTACAGCGGAGGAGGCTGCAATGCATAGCAAACTTATATGCTGGATATAAATCTAAGAAACCTGCAGCTTTGGTTTGTACTTTCTGAAATATACTTTCCTGGGTCTTAATTAATAAACTGTAAGTATGCATGAAAATAAAATTTGATTTGATGAGCTGTACTGCGTACTCTGCTATAAGTGTTAGCCTTGGAAAAGAGCAAATTTGCTACAATTTATGGGGTGATATAAGAATTTTTGCTTTAGAATTTTATTATAGAGCACACTATAAACTTTACAGCATTTCTATGGAAAAAAACTAGAATTTCAAGTGGCTTTTTCTTACTTGAATCTAAAACTGAACATACAACCAACAGTATATTGTTATTACAAATAAATAAAAAATTAACAAACACTGTCAATTAACCATCATTAATTGTATGCTCAGTAAAAGGAACCCCCATTTTTGTTCAACTCACCTTTTAGTATACATAACATTAAACACTCAAACATTAATTTAATTTAATAAATTTAATGACCTCTTCTTTCTTTATTAGAATATATGCTTTATTTTAGAAATTCAATGACTAAACCATTATTATTTCTGACTGCAGTGTTCTTTAAAAGTAATAATAACATAATACTTCCTGCATCTGCCTCAACTTTTAAGAGCTTTTCCCATCTGGCTGTTTCACAGAGCCTGTTCTTCACAGACAGTTTCAGGCTCCGACTTCCTGTCAGAATTTCTACAGCAGTGGCTGACATTTCAGCTTTGCTATACCTACCTAAGCCTGGTAGAGGGACATTGGTGATGAAGTGGTTTAAGGAGCAGAACACAAGGTTACAGAATTGTTATGGTTTAAAGTTTGCCAGTACGAAGAAAGTTAAGTCACAAGCCCATAACAACTGCTCTAACTCTTGAAATGAAGCAAAATTAGAAAAACAATGTATTGGGTAACAATCTTTATTTGCAAAAAATGCAAGGAAAAAGAAGGGAGATTATCACCCCAGCCTCCGGTGCTGTCTGAGTATTCATGGCCCCATAATATCAGTGCAGGGATGGTCTCTGGAACTATAGAGACAGTGGAATTCTCCAATGACAATGAAAAAATTTCCTTTTATCATCTAGCATCCGTTTATATTGTATGAAAATAAAATCACATATTACTGCAGACTAGTGTACTTCCCGACGTGTTTTGAGCTAGCATGAACTCTTAATCATAGTGGAGAGAAACTAACAAACACACGTTTAAAAATAAGTGCCTTGGGGATATGCCTTCCAGGTTCAAAGACTTTGATCAAAAAACTTTGTAATTAACCCCATGAGTACCCTAAGTTGTTGAAGTGGTTATAGAAAATGTATTTGGATCAGCCAGACAAACTCTTTTGTTATAAAATTAAGACCGACATAAGCATATTGTATATGTTGTTTACACATCAAAAAATAGGTAAATGAATGTCCAAAGTTTCACATTTGTTAGTACAAGCATGTTATTTAAAGCCACTATATATACTGGATTTATTTAAAACTAATTATGTCTGGACAAATTACCAACTAAGCTATTGGGTCTGCAAAATTTATTTAAGCTAAGTATATCCAGAAGAGTTGGCAACTGCGGATGTGTCAATATCACAGAAAATTTATATATATCAGACCTACCTAAAGGTATAATTTCCAAAAAGGTGTATATCAAATACTATAAATAAACATTACAGACACAAAAGTATATAACATGGTATGTATTGGGTCCACTCATGTTGTTAATTAAACAACATTCATAAAAATGTGCCTGGTATAGTGAGCATTAGGTCCTATAGGTAAGCGTTATGCCTTATAAATAGAAAAAGGGGGCAAATTTTCCTCAAAAATTCACTCGCGGACTTAAAATTGAATTTTCCGACAAAATTTTTTTTTGGTCCAATTAAAGGGGGGACGAATCCCCGTTTAAAAAAAAAGGTTTCCGGCTCCACAAAGCCTGTGGATCTGTAGAACGTTGTGTCTGCAAAAAGAAGGGAGTTGGGTTTGGTCTTCATCAATGTTGTGTGTTTTATGACCCTATGACCCCGCCCCCCTTTAGAATCCTTCCCTAAAAATTCCCTGGGCACTTAAGAGGGCAAAAAATGACCAAAAAACTGAAGCGGGAATAGCCTGATAAAAGTCAAGGCAGCCCAGCGGAAAAAAAACAAGCTGAAGGCTAGAGCTCCATAGGTCAAAAACCAGTAGTAGGTTACCAAGCCACCACGATCGGCACTAAGGGGACTCACAAAAGGAGCCCCCCTGCAGGCCACAGCACCCGGGTGTCATCTACCGGCCATGTTTGACCACCCTAGTCATACATTTTTCCCCCAGATCACTCGACAACCCCACCCAAGAGTCGGGGGGTTTATCACCACAACCCATTGTTGATGGCCGGGAGCGGGTGAGGGGGCTCTCCCCTTTCCCTAACCCACCTCGTCTCGTTCCTTCCCACAGCCAAGAACTATATGTCTGTGGCCTCTGCACCACTTACGTAGGACCAACTTTGAGGACAGTGTGCAGGAAAGAGGTGGGAAGCATCCACTGCTTCTTGCAAAAGGGGGGGGAAAAATAGTGATGAGGAAGTTGCAATGGGGGTTATGTTGCGACGGTCAGGCTTTGTACGCGACACCTTTGGAGGAGCGGGGGGGTGACAGGAAAACACTAATGTGTAGTGATTGCACATGGGAGCCGGGAGAAGCAGGGCGAGGCTGGGAAAGTTTTTTCTGGCTCTAGTTAAACAAGGCAAAAAGTGCCCCCCAAATGAAAATTCATCCACTCCACCCTCCTTGTGCCCCCTTTTCTCCCGGGGATGAATTTGGCCCCTAGCTTCGCCTACCCTCGACTCCCCATTGTCCCGGCCCCCTGGAAGATTCCTTTTATCTCAACTTAAAGTCTTAGGAATGGACGAGGAGAAAAGGAGGTTTTTGGCGACAAAAAATCGGGGGCTTGGAAAGTAGAGAGTTAATGCGGGGCCCGGGAGATGTAAAGTTGGGTGTATAAACATCTGGTGGTTTTGAAAGCCATGTGATCCCTCAGCTGCCCCGCCCCAACATTAAAAGGTTCATATAGGAAAGAGAGCAGCAGCTTGCGTGTAGGCAGTGGCCCAACCCGTAGTGGGTGTGTGGGGGGGGTCACGGGGGGGCAGCAGTGGGGGTTTGGGGGCCCAAAACCACGATTTGACTCCCCCCTTTTTGCAGTCCAAAAAGTAGTGCACGGGGGGCTCCTGGGTCAGCGGCGGTAACAGTCAGTCAGTCAGTGCAGCGCTTGGGGTAAAATCCCCCAACTCGGCGGTGTCCCATTTTTTTGACGAACACCAAGGGGGGTTAAACACAACTATATTAAATCTGTGGGCAGAAAGTAAAAATGACCAGGGACCTAAGTTGGCACCAGGGCCCCTGCATAAACATCATGCAGTGTCACCATAGTGTTTCAGTGTGGGGTCCTCCGCCCCAACAGCTGTAGCACCCGGGGCACCCTCCCTTTCGGGCGCCATGGTTCCCCCAACCTCTGCCAAAGAAAACCCCCCCTGTTTTACATAAAATTTCCCGGTCCAGTACCCCCTGCTCCGGCATTCAGGGTGCCGCTCTTTTCACCGAGAGATTGACAAGAGACAGCATTATGCGTTACCATCCCTAAGTGCAAAAGGGGCGACCGTGCTCCGCCCAAGTAGGTGGTACTGCGTCCCTCTTTTTAAATGGGGGGACTCTGCCCATTCAAAGAAGGGGCCAGGAAATTTGGGCTTTTCACTTTCGCCATTAAAAACGCCCGGGTAGTGGTCCCTTGGGACCCCCGCAAGCGGTGTAGCGGCCACCCAGGGGGAGGGTCTAAGTAGGTCCCATTTTCACCAGGCCCGGAAAGGCAGGATGGATTTTGCGGGGGATCCTACCAGGTCGCCCCCCCGGGTTGCGATAGCTTGGGTGGCAGCCGGGGCAGCAAGGGGTACCGAATCATAAACAAACTGTGTCATAGTCCCAACAGTCAGGGCAGGGGGTGGAGTTTTCGGGGTCGGGTAAGTAGCAGAAAGGTCGGGTACACGGGCAACAGAAAATGAGAACGGGGGGAAATTAAATGAACATGAATAAATAATTAACAGGCGGAAATTATTAAACGGGGGGGGAAATTGATAAAAGGGAATAAAATTTTAAACAGGGGGAAATTGATAAACAAAAATAAATATATTAACGGGGGAAATATTAAACGGGGAAAATTGATGAAAAAGAATAAATATTAAGGGGGGAAATTTAATTGAACAGGGGAAAGGCCTTTAAAACGTTTTTTGATGACCAAGGGGACAGGATGTTTCCCCTGGACAAACAAGCCACACGGGAGGAAATTTTTCAACAGGTTGTTCAAGTCTACACCCTTTCGCAAAAACTTTCCCAAAAAGGGCCCAGGAAACTTGATGCATTAACCCTTTTTTACCCCCCAATTCACACCCCCCTTAACTGCAGCGGCCCAAAAACCGGCCTCCCCCATATGGGCGATAGTGTTTTTTTCCAAAAGGGGAATTCCAGTCTCCTATTTGGAATGCTCTATGAACAGAGAAAGGCTTTTAATGGTTTATTGATGACCCAAACGGACGGGGGTTCACCCCTGTGTAATTCTAATGTGGGCCCAGTGGAGCCATGCGTGACACCCCGTTTGTGGGCCCATTTCATGTGGACAGGGGATATTTGGCGTTGCCGCTACGGGATGAATAAGTCATTCCACTGTTCTGTTTTTAGGACAGTGGTAGGGATACACTGTACCCCCCGCAAGCGATGCCAAACCCCCAGGGGGGGGATCTAAGAAAGGGCCCCGGGTTTTTACCAAAGCCCCCTGCAAAGAGGGATGGGTTGCTGCGGTGGGAGTCTAAACCCGGGCGCTAACCCGGCGCGACTCTTTCGGGGGCAGCCAGGCGCGCGAGGTACCGAATCGTAAACGAAACCGAAGTCAAAGGTCAGGCCAACGGTCAGGGCGGCACGGGATTCGAGGGGAAGTAACGTAGAGAAAGTTCGGGGACACGGGGAGACAGGGAAAGGGTTAACGTAAATTTATGAACAGGATAAATATATTAACAGTGGGGGAAATTTTTTTGAACAGGGGGAAATTGATGAACAGGGAAAAAATATATTAAACAGGGGGAAATTATTGAAAAGGGGAAATTGATGAACAGATAAAATACTTAACGGGGGAAAATTATTTAAACAGGGGAAAATTTAGGAAGGGAACAGGGGAGGCCTCCCTTTTTTTTCCCCCGTTAACAGGGGAGGGCCTCCCCTTTTTCACTATTAATAGAGGGGGGGCCTCCCCTTTTTCCCCCTTACAGGGGGGGCCTCCCTTTTTTTCCCCCATTAACAGGGGGGGGCCTCCCCTTTTTCCACCTTAACAGGGGGAGGGGCCCCCCCTTTTTCCAAACCTTAACAGGGAGGGCCTCCCTTTTTTTATACAAACCCCGTTTTGCGTTTTTTTTTTTTTGCTTCTTTTTTGTTTTTGCCCCCTTCCATTTTGTACTGAATTTAACCTCAAAGGACAGAATGCAAAATAAGCACCTAAAAAAATTTTCCCGTAGTTTTGGTCTCGTAGTTAAATTCCAAATGCTGCTTTGAACAAACGGTGTAATGCAGAAACTGGTTCAAACCACCACGTTTTTCCTCATGGGTGTTTGTTGTCACTGTTGTTCTCCTCAAAAGTTCTTGGATGCAAGGCTACCCCTCACCAAAAAACCCCCATGCCCCTCCCAATCAATACTGCAAGAATAGGGGGGGGTTTCCCCACCTCTTCGTTCCAAATAGCTGCTGACGTCCTCAAAATTTTTTTCGTCCTGCTGTATGTGCTCTGAGCCCCAACCCCATAGAAATCTATGGGTGAGGAACCGGATGGGGCAGGGGGGGTTGGGACAGTTTAGGGGCCGCTGACCCACTCCCGGCCTGTCAACTAAGGGTTTTGTCTGAAGTTTTCCCACCGACCTTGGGTGGGGTTGCAGATGTATCTGGGAGGAAGGGATGACCTATCAACCAATCAAGAAAATTGGGGTTGGAACAAACAGGCGACAGCGGCAGTTTGGCCTACCGGTGCCCCTCTGCATGTCCCCTTGCTGTGCTACCTGTGCCTACTCCAGGAATGTTTTTGCCATGTCAACCGCATGTGAAGAGCCTTCCACCTCTCTATCTGAATCTGTTTTTTCTAAAATGTAAAATCTGTTTAATGAAAAAATTGTAATGATAAAAACACACCGGTATTTACTCCAAAAAACCCAGAAACTGTTGGGTAACCTTGGGTATAAAATTTGGGTTCCCCCCAAATGGCCAGGAAAAATTTTCTTGTATTTTCTGGTATTTTACTGAAAAAAAAAAACACAAAAACTTAATTTTCCTTCGGGGAGAATTTTTGCTACAGGGAAAATTTATTTTTTGGCGGGGAAAAAGAACATTTATTTTACTGAATACAACTGCAGAAAAATATTATTAAACCCTTGGATGTAAATTGCACAAAAGAAATGTGCTGCCAAAAATTTCCAGCTTTGTGGCGTGTTAAAACTTTTGTATTTTTCAGAAAACAAAAACCCGAAAAAATCTTAAATTTAAACCCTTTGGATATAATTCGAACAGACAAAATTTTTTTTCTTTGGGTGGTGAAAAAGAACGTTTCTTTTACTGTACAACTGCAAAAAAATACTTAGTTTAACCATTGGATGTAAATTGCGCAAAAAAAATGGCTGCCCAAAAATTACCACTTTGTAGCTGTTAAAACGGGGGTATTTTTTTCGGAACACAACAAAAGAAAAAACTTGTAATTAACCTTGGATATAAATTTTTCTCAGGGAAAAAATTTTTCTTTGGCGGGGAAAAAAACATTTTTTTTACTGAATAACGCAAAAAAATACTTAGTTAACTCTTGGAGTAAATTGAAAAAAAAGAAATGTGCTGCCCAAAATTACCATCTTTGGCGTGTTAAAAACGTCGTGAATTTTTTGAACACAACAAAAGAAAAATCATAACCTTTGATATAATTTTGATACAGGGGAAAAATTTCTTCTTTGGCGGTAAAAAGAACATTTCTTTTACTGAATAAAATGCGAAAAATCTTGTTAACCCTTGGTGTAAAATTGCGCAAAAGAAATGTGCCGCCAATTACCAGCTTTTTAGCGTGTTTTTAAAAAGGGTGTTTTTTACGGAAAAACAACAAGAAAAAATTTTAAATTAAATCGGATATGAATTTTCACAGGCAAAATTTTTCTTTGGCGTTGAAAAACACTGTTTTTTTTTAGTGACCACAACGCAGAACAACGCTTATTCCCTTTGGGTCTTTTGCGCAAAAGAAAAAGCAAACCCAAAAATTAAGTGGATTTGGATTATAAAAACCTGTTCCTTTAACTGAATCAACAAAAGGGTTCGTAACCCTTGGATATTCAAGTGCCAAAAAACTGAGCAGTGCATTTAAATTATATGCAGCTGAATTGGGCGCATAGGACCATTCCAAAAACCCACAAAATGAAATTTGAACAAAAAGAAGCAGTTCTGAGACAAGCGTGACACCCCCCCCCAAAAATTGCTTTATAAAAACGGCAGCAGCTTCCCTACACAGCACAGTAGAGCATGTGAGCTGCCAGCATCGCGCTGGGCTTTATATGCGGTGATTTCAAAAAATCCTGCCGGTTTCTGTTGGCTTCATCTCTGCACATGTCATGTAGGCTAGCCCTTCTTCCTCCCGACTTCTTTTCCCCATGTAAAGCCAGGCTCGCAGCCTTTTATCAATTTAAAAAAACCCTTCGTTCCCCGGGAAACACCCAAAATCACTTCATTCAGATCAAAGTTTTCCCCGAAAAATTCTAAACGAATTCCACTTCGTTAGAATCAATTCGCCCATCTCTACTTATAAACCAATATATGCACCCATGTTAACTCCACCTAGAGTATAAATTGACACATATACCACATGAAACGGGAACTCTTACAGCCGAATAAACCAACCGTTAAACACATAAGACAAACTGGATCTAAAAAAGGAATGAATATGCCAATCCTGATTATCAAAACTTTAAACAAACAGAAACCAACCGTTAAACTAAAAACACATAAGACATACCAAACCTGAACTAAGAATAAATGAGCAGATCCTAACTGTCAAGGAATGCGTAAAACGTACTGGGTCTGAACAGGAAATTAATATGCAAATCATTACTATCTAAGAACGAATGGGACATGCTGTGTCTGAACTGGTGGTAAATGTGAAGATCCTGATTGTCAAAGGTAAAGCCAGACTCAATACAGATAAATTAAATCTGATTTTTAATTGAGACCTATTGGAAAGTGTGTTCCCAATTTAAAAATCCAAAAGGCTTCCCTTTTGAGGAGTTTTCTCACGTGTGTCACCACCCCTAGGGTAAGGTTCGACTATTTCAATACCAAAATATTGGAAATTATTGGTATTACCTTTATGCTGAATATGGAAATGTTTGGCCGCTCCCAAAACATTTTTTAAATGATCACCTTTTTTACAGTTTAACAGGTGTTCATTAGTATGAGCGATTACGTCGACTATCGTCATCGGGTCGATAGTCGATATCGGCAATCATCAAGACAATTTCCGATAGTCGATAATGGATTATCGCCGATGACCATTAAAGTCTATAGGAGAGGAACAACACCTTCATTCTTACACCCAAACAGGGCAGGAGAAGCTGGAATTAACATCCACAACAGTCAAATGGATACGTGCTACATCTTGGGAAACACACTTAGGTTATAAAAGCCACAGAAAAAAAGTCACAGAACATTCACTATTCCTGTCTTGTACCACAGCATGACCCTTAAACCTGCATGACCCACAAATTAAAAAGTGCCAGAAGGCAGTATGATTTGAACCATCATTTTACTTGAACTGGAAATTGACTATCCCTGTCCTGGAACGCAGCATGACCCTTAAACCTATCTGACCTCCAGATTAAAAAGTGCCGGAAAAAGGAGTCTTTGAACCACCATTTTAGTTGAACTGGACATTGACTATGCCTGTCCTGGACTGCAGTATGACCATTAAACCTGTCTGACCCACAGATTAAAAAGTGCCAGAAAAAGGAGTCTTTCAACCACCATTTTAGTTGAACTGGACATTGACTATGCCTGTCCTGGACCGCAGTATGACCATTAAACCTGTCTGACCCACAGATTAAAAAGTGCTGGAAAAAGTAGTCTTTCAACCACCATTTTAGTTGAACTGGACATTGACTATACCTGTCCTGGGCCACAGCATGAGCCCCAAACCTGCATGACCCCCAGATTTAAAAAGTGCCGGAAAAAGGAATCTTTGAACCACCATTTTAGTTGAACTGGACATTGACTATACCTGTTCTGTACCACAGTATGACCATTAAACCTGTCTGACCCACAGATTAAAAAGTGCCGGAAAAAGGAGTCTTTGAACCACCATTTTAGTTGAACTGGACATTGACTATACCTGTCCTGTACCGCAGTATGACCATTAAACCTGTCTGACCCACAAATTAAAAAGTGCTGGAAAAAGGAGTCTTTGAACCACCATTTTAGTTGAACTGGACATTGACTATACCTGTCCTGTACCGCAGTATGACCATTAAACCTGTCTGACCCACAGATTAAAAAGTACCGGGGAAAAGGAGTCTTTGAACCACCATTTTAGTTGAACTGGACATTGACTATACCTGTCCTGGGCCACAGCATGAGCCCCAAACCTGCATGACCCTCAGATTTAAAAATTGCCGCATAAAGGAGTCTTTTAACCACCATTTATTTGAACTGATCATTAAAATATTCGCCTGTACAGCTTAAAACCATTTAACCTGTTGCCCCCCAGATTAAAAAGTGCTGTGAAAAGGAATTTTGAACCACCATTTTTAGTTGAAGGGGACTTTGGGCTTGCCTGCCCTGGACCACAGTTACCTTAAAACCGTCTGACCCCCAGATTAAAATTCCGAAAAAGGAGTTTTGAACCACCATTTTATTGAACGGGACTTTTGACTACCCCTGTCTGGGCCACAGCTACCCCCAAACTCATGCCCCCCAGTTTCAAAGTGGAAAAAGGGAGTCTTTTAACCACCATTTTATTAACGGACATTGCTATACCGTTCTTACCACAGTATGCCCTTAAAACCTGTCTGACCACAGATTAAAAGTCGGGGAAAAAGGACCCCCCCTTTGAAAACCACCATTTTTAGTTTAAACGGGACATTGAATATCCTGTTTTGTACCACAGTATGACCATTAAACCTGTCTGACCTCCAGTTTAAAAAAGGGCCAATAAAAGGATTTTTGAACCACCCTTTTGAACGGGACATTGACTAACCCTTCCTGGGAAACCAAATCTTTTCAAGTCTTCCTGTACCTCCCTTGTACAATTAAAGGGGAATTTTTTGTACAGCTATTTGTCATCCATTTTTTTTAGGTTTAATTCTAGAAAACACATTTTTTAAAATGGATGGAATCCCCCACGTCTTTGTTTCTCTTTTTTTTTAATTGTATTAAATGGGTTGTCTCACTACAGGATTATATATTTTAAAGATCTTGCAAAAACAAGTCATTTTGCAAATGTGTCCTTTAACAGTGTCCTACTTTTCCGTTTTTGACAGCACCATACCCTTGAGCCACTTTTGAAATTGTGAAAACAAGTCTGTTAAAAACCCACATTTTTTAGAATAAAAACCGTTATACTGCATTTCACAAAAAAAGCCTAAAAAAATTCAAAACATGACCCTTACCATTTTTGACAATTGTAAAAAACAAATTCTTTAAAAACCACATTTTTTTAGAAAAGGCCCCATATATGCTTCATTTAAACGCATGACCAAAAAAATTATAAAAAAAATTTTTCACCACTTTTTTAAAAATTGTAGGGAGAAATCCACTAGAAGCACATTTCTGTTAAAAGGCCCAGATTCAAACACCACCGAATTCCTCCATCAAGGCCCCACTGAGAGCCCTCCTTCATAACCCAGCCGGAGTGCCTCCATCAGGCCCCCGGGTAACAGTACCTCCTTCAAAAAACCACCAAGAGTCCTCCATCTAACACCATCAGAGAGGCCCCCATCAATTCCCGGGCGGGAAGTCCCTCCATAAAGTGTCCCAGCAGACAGTGCCTCCATCAATTTTTCCCAGCAGACAGTGCCCCCATCAATGTCCCAGCAGGCCTCCACTCATAACACCACCAAGAGTCCCCTCCACTCATAACCCACCAGAGATCCCTTTCCCTTTTCAAAACCCCAGCCAAGATGCCTCCGTCAACTATCCCAGCCAAGATGCCTCCTAAACTATCCCAGCAAGAGTGCCCCCTCACTGTCCAGCCAAAGCCCCCTCTGTCGATTCCCACCAAGAGGCCCCCGTCACTGTCCCACCAAAGGGGGCCCTCCATACTTCCCCCCCCAGAGACGCCTCATCGCGTCCGCCAAGAAACGCCTCCATCGACTGTCCCACCCAAGAACGCCCCCATCGCTGTCCCACCAGATTTCCTCCATAAATTCCCAGCCAAGATGCCCTCCATTGATGTCCCACCAAGAGGCCCCCCCATCACCTTCCCCAACCAGAGAGCCCGCTCACCTGTCCCAACCAGAGAGCGCCCCCATCACCTGCCCCAAACCAGAGACGCCGCCATCACCTGTCCCGCCGGATTTACAATGTTTTCCTTTTCCCATTACGCTACCCCCATCTTTCTCACTTACTGTTATCCCCGAACCCCTTTCGCGGGACAATGAACTTTACATCTCCCCCCTGCATTTTACCTCACCCTTTCTCTCCTCCAACCTTTTCCTCATGTTAATCCCCTCCGCCCAAACAAACCCTGAAAAACTACATCTATCCATCCCCCCTCTCAAACCTTTCACTGCCCCCTTTCGGGTTTGGGGGACTACCCCAACCCGGGGCCCCCCCAGCACATTCCCGCCATAGTTCTTGCCCCTCAACAGATTCACCACTACAATTCCCCCAAAACCCTTCAACCTATACACATCCCCCGGGCCCCTACCCCCTATCCCCCTCCCTGGTCTCTCTGGAATCCGATCTTTAGTAATAAACCTCAAAAAATACTGACTTTTTCATCTCACCAAATCTCTTTCCCTTGGGCTGACTAACCCGCTGCCCCCCGCCCACCGTCTCCCCTCCGCACCTTTTTTTAGGGCCTCCAAATTACCCACACTCCTCGCCCTGGTAACAAGCTGGTGGGGTGTGGCCTCCTCCTGTCTGACACCTCTTCCTTTTTCCCCTCCACCTCTCCTTCCCCCACACTCTTTCCTTTGAGGGGCACCTGTCCGATCTACGCCCCCCCCAACCTCCAATTTGGGTGTTTTTCTACCGACCCCAGGCCCTGCCTGCCCTTTTTTGACCACTTTTTCTTCCTGCTTCTCCACTTTCTTTCCAACACATCCCCACTCATCAGGGGGGACTTTAACACCCAATCGACCCCCCCCACCTTTCTTCCAAAAAACTTCTTTTATTTTTCTCCCCTTTTACCTCTCCCTGACCCAGGACCACTCACAAAGATGGTCACACATAGACCTCATCTTCACCCCCCCCTCGCACCCCCATCTGACTTTTAAACTCCCCCCCCCCTATTGACCACAACCTGCTTACCTTTTCCACCCCTCCCACCCCACCTCTCCTCCTGTCCATATCCAGTAGCCACGCAGGGAACCTTTAAGCCCAAACCGTCTCCCCCTCGACCTCTTCACCTCTTTCCACTTCTCCCCATTTAATGACCCAACGTAGCCACCCTTTCTACAACCCACAATCATACCCCCCTTGACTCGGTCGCTCCTTCACACACAACAACCCCAAAAAAAACAGAAACCCTGGCACAAGACTCCACCAAACAACTGAGGGGTCTTTCCAGAGTGCAGAACGCCGTGGAAAAAAACCACTCCACTAAGCTTTTCCTTATACAAAAAATCACTGCATACATTTAAATCGCACTCCCTCACCAAAAAATTACTTTACCCCTCTCATATCTTCTCTTCCCCAACCCCAGAAATTATTCAAAACTTCAACCTCTCTCCGTTCCCCCAACCTCCTCCCCCTCCCTCCTTTCAGCAGAAACTTTTCCCCTCACTTCCCTCAGAAATCAAACCCATCGAGAAACTTCACCCCCATCCCCACCATCCTCCCTTACCCCTTTCAAACTCTCTTCCCCCTTAACTTCTTCCCCCCATCATCATGAAAAACTTTCCCTTTACTGTCCAAATCCAACCTAACTACCTGTAGTCTTGATCCGCTGCCCCTCACACCTCATCCCTGACCCGGTGTCCTAAATTTCCCCCCCCCCACCCATCTCTTCACCTATCACTAAACCCTGGCACTTCCCCCCTGCCTTTTAAAAACGCTAACACTCCAATCCCAAAAAAACAACCCTTGACCCCCCTTTTCGTCCAACTTGCCCCATCTCATGCTCCCTTTTGTTCCAAACTCCTCGAGCAGCACTCTATCTTTACTGTCCTCCCCCCCCTCCAAAAATCTTTTTTTGACCCACTACAATCGGTTTCCGGGCCCCATCCTCTACGAAACCCCCCCTAACCCAAAATCCTAATGACCATAACTGCTAAAAACCTCACGCCAACTTGTGCTCCTCCTCTTAACTGTCTCTGCCTTTGACCTGTCACCATTCCCCCCTGCTCAAATCTTCTTCCCTCGCATCACAAAACTTGGGTCTTTCCCGGATCCCTCGTACCTCATGATCGACATTCAGCGTCTCTCTTCTCGCTCCACCCCTCCCCCGGCCACTCTCTGTTGGGGCCCCCAAGGGGCATCATGGGCCCCCCTACTTTTCTATTACCCCCTTGGCCCGGTCACCTTTGCCTCACATGGCTTTTATTACCACCTTTCTGATGATACCCAACTCTACATCTCCGGCCCAGACGTCACTTCTCTACTCTCCCAGATCCCTGACTGTCTGTCCTCCATTTCCTCCTTCTTCTCATCACGTCTCCTAAAACTAAATGTAGAGAAAACAGAACTCATCATCTTTCCACCATCCAACTCTACCCCCGCCCATGATCTCTCTATTACAGTCAATGGCTCCACACTCTCACCGGTCCCACAAGTCCGCTGCCTTGGGTAATCCTAGACTCTGGTCTATCTTTCAAACCACACATCCAAACCCTCACCTCTGCCTGCCGCCTCCACATGAAAAACATCTCTCGCATCCGCTCGTTCCTCAACTCTGACACTACAAAAATGCTGGTCCATGCCCTTGTCATCTCCCGCCTAGACTACTGCAACATCCTTCTCTGTGGCCTCCCGTCTAGCACCCTTGCTCCCCTCCAATCCATTCTTAACTCTGCTCCCGTCTTATCCACCTCTCTCCTCGCTACTCCTCTGCCTCTCCCCTCTGCCGATCCCTTCACTGGCTGCCCATCGCCCAACGAATTCATTTCAAGCTACTAACCATGACCTACAAGGCTCTCCACGACCTCTCCCCTCCATACATCTCTGCCCTACTTTCCAAATATCTCCCCTCACGCAATCTCCGCTCCTCTCAGGACCTTCTCCTCTGCTCTCCCCTTATCAGCTCCTCACACAACCGTAAGACTTCTCCCGTGCTTCACCCACACTCTGGAACTCACTGCCCCAACACATCAGACTCTCCTCCACTTTCACCACCTTCAAAAACAACCTGAAAACCCATTTCTTCAGGCTTGCCTACAACCCTCACTAAACTTGTCACTACTTCCTCCACATACATGTCTGCCCCTCACCTCCTGTCTCTTTCCCCCTCCTTGTAGATTGTAAGCCCTCGCGGGTAGGGTCCTCTCTCCCTCTGTCGTGCCAATTGTCATTATTCACTTATCATTGTACTCGTTTGATTTATGTAATGTATGTAACCCCCCGAATGTACAGCGCCCTGGATTCAATGGCGCTCTAAAATACTTAATAATAATAATAATAATAATAATAATGATTATAGCTGTATCTCACAGCAACATGACCCCATAAAATTATAAACATGACTTCTCAGCCACTATAAAAAATTGTGATGGAGAAATGCCCCTTAGAAGCCATATTTCTGTTCCATAGGACCATGATTATAGCTGTATCTCACAGCAACATGACCTCAAAACCATTGACAATGCAAAAAATTCTAAAGATAAAGTGAGTAAATGGAATACGGTTTTGTCATGAAACCTTGGTGTCTTTTACAGTCTCCACACCGCCAAACCAGCAAAATGATCTTTTTGGAACTGAGAATAAAAATTGTAGAGAGAAATCATTTTAAAAAACATTTTTCAAGAGGACTATTTCTGTTTGAAGAGGAATGTGAAGTACACTGGCAACTAATCGGTGACCTCGGTAATTGGGGCCACAACATTATCAGAGATCCATGCCTGATTCATCTTGATGAATGTCAAACGATCAACATTATCTGTGGAAAGCCAGATGCGTTTTTCTGTAATGACTCCTCCAGATGTGCTGAAGGTCCGCACAGATATGACGCTGTCTGCTGGGCAGGAAAACACCTCTATGGCGTGGCGAGCGAGCTCGGGCCATTCATCCATTTTGGATACCCAGAAGTCGATTGGGTCCGGAACACATGCAAAAACATCGGTGTTGAGACGCAGATAGTCGTGCACCATGATCTTAAGCTGGTCTCTGTGTTGGATGTGTGCCCTGCATTACATGCGTTGGTGAGGTGGTAAATAAAGATTGCCGGAGGTCACCCATTAGGCTTCTGCCACATTGCACTGCGGCTACTTGGCACTCTACTGCTGTCACGTCGCTGACATTGTTCCACAGTGACATTTGAAGAACGTGAAGCAGACTCAACAGATGTCTCCAGTTGATCAATCAACAAGGTCTCCATTTCCTGCATTTTACTCTCTATTTGGCTGGGTGGAAGGAAAGTGCTGAGTTTGGTTTTGTACCGGGGATCCAGGAGGGTGGCCACCCAGTAACTGTTCTTCATTTTGATGGCCTTAATGCGAGGATCATGTTGGAGGAAATGGAGCATCCAAGCACTCATGTGAGAGATGGAGCCTTGATTTCCCAAGCCTCTGGGTCGAGGGGCACTAGCAAACTGATCTTCCTCATCTTCCTCCTCCACCTCAAATTCGCGCCAACCTCTTTCCAAGGCAGGGACATCGGTAACGTCAGTGTCTAGGAATACCTTCTTCTCCTCCTCCGCTTCCTCCGGCACAGCTTCAACACAGCCCTGACTTGCCTCAAATAATGCACTCTGAGAGCTGATGCACTGCTTTGCACTAGCCCTGGACCCCGAACCCCTGCCTAATGAAGACCAATAAAATTGTGAAACTGTCGGGCCTTGTGGATTCGACGGAGAGAAAGGCTCCGTGTCCGCATCTGTGTCCGTCTCCTCCTCCGTCGCTGGCGGGACCTGATGTTTCAGAGTGTCCAATGATCGTTCCAGAACTAAGATCACCACAATGCTCATGCTGACAAGGGCATTGTCCGCGCTGACCATTTTGGTGGCTTCTTCAAAACTGGCAAGGATGGTGCAGAGCTCTTTCACCTGCCTCCACTCTTGGTGGCTCAACACCCCGAGGTTCGCACCGCTGCTTGTCAGGCCATGTGTCACTTCGTACTGCGTAATGGCATTGCGCTGCTGCCACAATCGCTGTAGCATGTGGAGGGTGGAATTCCAGCGTGTTGCCACGTCAACAATGAGACGGTTGACGGGGAGGCCGAGCTGACGCTGCAACGCAGCCAGGCAGGACGAAGCAGGGTGCAAACGGCGGAAGTGCGAACTCAGACCTCGAGCCTTCCTCAGCAGGCAGTCCAGACCCGGGTAGCGATTTAGAAATTTCTGGACGACGAGGTTCATGACATGTGCCAGGCAAGGGATGTGCTCCAGCCTACCGATCTTAAGGGCGGCCAGCAGATGTCGCCCGTTATCGCACACCACCTTGCCTGGCACAAGGTTCTTGTCACCCAGCCAGCGCTCGGTCTCGTTGCGGAGAGCCGTCCACAGCTCCTGACCTGTGTGTGGACGGTCTCCAAGACAGATTAATTTCAACACGGCCTGATTTCCCTGGGCATGTGATGCCACCAGAGGACCTTGGGGGAAAGAGCCCTGCACCATCCCTGCGGTTTTGAAGAGCGTGCGCCGAGCCTGAGAGCCACCGTCACCACCAGAGACATCCACCCAGCTCACCCAGTGAGCTTTCACAGAGATATGGCGGCCTTGGCCGTGCTTACTAGTCCATGTGTTGGTGGTCAGATGGACTTTTCCGGACACAGATGCAGACAACGCGCTTGAAATTTTAGATGGCACGTGGCAAAGAAATGCCTGCTCGGCATCTGGTATGGGGGCAGGCAAGGGCCATGACGTGGCGGAACCCATCTGTGTCCACCAGACGGAAAGGCAACATTTCCAAGGCCAAAAGCCTGGCAATGCCGACATTCAGGCTTTGGGATGGTTTGGGTTAAATTGTTTCTTCTGCTCCTGTACGGCGTGCAGGTCATCAAACTGGCGGAAGGAGAAGGTGTAGGATGGGTCTCTGGTGGTGCTGATGATACTCGGGCGACGGTGGAGGCTGAAGCGGAGGCTGATCCCTGATCATGACTCTGAGAGACATGGGCAGCTGAGGAATGCTTGGTGGTGGCGGAGGAGGCGGATACAGAGGGTTTGACAGTGGTTGGAAGCTCGGCATCGGTGTGGCCTTTTTTAGCCAAGTGTTGCCTCCATTTCAACTCATGCATTCGCTGCATGTGACTAGACATGTTGGTGGTGGTTAAACACCTACGATTCTTGCCTCTACTGATGCGTTTACGGCAAAGGCGGCATATGACATCGCTGGGTGAATCAGAGGCTTGCTCAAAGAAGGCACAGGCTTGAGAGGTCCTGGACCTTTTTGACGGCGATAAGCGAGGAGTGGAGTTTTCGCTGACCGTGGCTGATGAAGCGCTCGCAAGCAAATTTTGCTGAAAAGACCAATGTCTTCATCATCATCCGCAATGTCGTCATCATCATCATCAACACAGGTGACTTGGTCGTCCTGACATTCTGCATCCAGGAGCTGCGGGCTACAAGCAAGAGGCACTGCAAGGCGTTGCCGACCGCCCGGGATTTTTGCCAATTGACCGGCTTCCTTCTCCTCCTCTGATGGCATCAGTAACTGGGCATCAGAGCAGA
Organism: Phyllomedusa bahiana; assembly: GCA_025379985.1. Classification (NCBI taxonomy): domain Eukaryota; kingdom Metazoa; phylum Chordata; class Amphibia; order Anura; family Hylidae; genus Phyllomedusa; species Phyllomedusa bahiana. Next base: position 29,814 of record JAODAL010016598.1, on the reverse strand, counting down.
CAAAATCATCCTCCTTGGCCTCTTGATCTTTTAACATGCCTTCTGACCCCAACCGCATTTTGTCATCAAAGAGGTCTTCATAAAATGGATTATCCAAAGCGGTGGGTACACGAGTTGACATACACATCCCATTCATGACGTCGCACACCCAGCTCACCCTGCTCTATTCTGTAAGCTGATTTGCTGGCCACCAAAATGACAAAAAGCGTTGAAAATGATGACATTTGTGACCGTGACTGGGAGGACGAGGAGGTAAGGCTGCTGGATGCATGTTGCAATAACCACTGAAGAACAGATTGGCGACGCTGTTCGTTGCTGAGATTCACAGGGCCCGGACCTAGCGATGACAGGCCTGATGGTCCTGCAACCGACGATCCACTGGCTTGCTTGTTGTCGCCAGCACTGGAAGGAGCACCTTCTCTCGTACCTCTATCTCCATGTCCTACACCCCTTTTTGCTCGCTTACCACCAGTATTTCGCTCCATGTTCAGAAAGATAAAAATTTGAGAAGGTATGGAAGAGTTTTGGAAAGTCTTTTATTAATAGACGGCAAATCCCAGCTATTCTTAAATCCCTCTAATTTCCTACAGCCAACTAGGTTTAGAAACTGAAATGTTTCTTGCGAATACCTGTGAAATGCGGTCTGGTTGAAGAACCGTAAAACAAAATCAACAGTGTTCCTCCCTCAGTCCCAGGGATTTACAAATGCCCAGTAGGACTAGGAATTGATAGTTTTCAACAAAATATCATACAAGTGCGCTATCTGCGCCAAACTGAGATTCAACGAGCCCAATAAAACTATTCAAAAGTTACACGGAGGAGAAATTGTGTTTTTTTGCAGCAATGACAAACGAGAACAGTTGCTAGAAAATTCTATCACAATTGTCGTACAACGTGGCTATTTGAAAAAACTAGAGCCGCACCACGTGCAATACAGCTATTTAAAAACTATTCAGATAATAAAAGGTATTTTTTGCACCTATCAAATACACCTGCGGTGACTACAAAATTGCTGTATTCAAATTTAAGTGCAAGGTGGCTCTATGGACAAAGCTGGCCTGCGCCAAAGTAAATAAAAACCCCTATCTGAAATGTGTACGGATAATTAAAGGTATTTTTTGCACCTATCAAATACACCTGCGTTGACATACAAAATTGCTATATTCAAATTTAAGTGCAAGGTTGCTCTATGGATAAAGCTGGCCTGCGCCAAAGTGAAAAAAACACCTATCTGAAATGTATACGGATAATAAAAGTGGAGTTTTGCACCTATCAAATACACCTGTGGTGACTACAAAATTGCTGTATTCAAATTTAAGTGCAAGGTGGCTCTATGGACAAAGCTGGCCTGCGCCAAAGTGAAAAAAACACCTATCTGAAATGTATACGGATAATAAAAGTGGAGTTTTGCACCTATCAAATACACCTGCGGTGACTACAAAATTGCTGTATTCAAATTTAAGTGCAAGGTGGCTCTATGGACAAAGCTGGCCTGCTCCAAAGTGAAAAAAACACCTATCTGAAATGTATACGGATAATAAAAGTGGAGTTTTGCACCTATCAAATACACCTGCGGTGACTACAAAATTGCTGTATTCAAATTCATGTGCAGGCTGCACAATATACAAGTTATATTTCACCAAAAAACTGGCCAAAAAGTGTTAATAAAAACCCATTGCAATGCAGGGTCTAAACTCTAAACACAGTCTGGGCTGCACAATATCCACTCTCCTTTAAAGAGCCTGTCTGTCTGTCTGTCTGTGTTCGCCCGCAGCTCCCGCCCCCCCCCCCCCACACCCTCACACGGCTGTACAGCGCTAGATGTTCCTTTAAAATTCTCAGCCTAAGTAACTAAAATCTACAAATCCCTAATCTACCTAAGTTCTAATGTTCACAGCTAAAAGCATAGATGTCTGTGTGAACAAATAGAACAGTTTCGCTGAGCTGTTTTGACAGAGACCGAGCACACGTCCTGCAATGATGAGACACAGACACACACTGATCATGAACAGGAAGGGCTGTTCTATGTAAAACGAGGTCATGTGATTTTTCCAGCCAATCGCAACCATACACATCCCATTCATGACGTCGCACACCCAGCTCACCCTGCTCTATTCTGTAATCTGATTTGCTGGCCGCCAAAATGACAGGAAGCGCTGAAAATGGCGTGATATTAATAGATTATGCGCAGATTTTAACCTAAATTATCGCGGGATCGAAAAAATCCGATCAATATAAAAACCGTGCCGATTTCAACTTTGTCGATAATAATCACTCAACACTAGTGTTCATTAATTCTAGTTTTCAAATTTCTGATGGTACAACCAACATACCACTTGTCGCATTCTAGACATCTGTTGACATATAAACAAAATGTAGATGAATAATTTATGTGGGACAGAATTTTGTAATCATTTCCATCTTTTGAGAAACTAGAGCAAGGAACTGCAAACTTGCAAGTAGAGCATTGTGGACTATTGCACCTAAAAAAATGTTGGTTTTATCGATGCTAAACATTTCATTAGAAAAGAAGCTTGGGGACAATCTAGAAGCCAGAGTCTGTGCTTTTGTAGCTACAAAATTACATACCTTACTCAGAATATTACCTAGACTCTCATCTCGTTATAAAAAATTTTTGTATGATGTGAATAATATCCTTGAGTTACTCACTGAAAGGAGTACTGAAAGTCACAAGTGCTTTGGGCCCATTATCATTTAAATCCTAATTGGGCTTAGATTTATGAACAAGAAATGACTGTGAATTTTCTGTTTGACCCTATCTATTGACCATGGAGGGTAGCCCCTTTCCCTCAACCTATCACTCAATTCTGTTGTTTCAATTTCATATGTTGAGGGGTCTGAACAGGTTCTTTTAGTTCTAATGAATTCCCCCACCGGAATAGACTTCATTGTATGTCTAGGGTGACAACTCTTGGCATGTAATAAAGTATTGCCCACCGTGGGTTTTCTATATAAACTAGAATGGACCAAACCATCTCCTGGGTTACCTGTAAGTTTTAAATCCCGAAATGTGATCTTATCTCGATTGTGATAAGATGTGAACCTTAAATTTAGGTTATTTGTATTGAGATAAGTGTCAAAACCCTGTACGGTCGCCTCACCTGCAGTCCAAGCTATCAATATATCATCTATGAAGCGGCCACACCAGACAATGTCACCACAAAAAGGATTTGAGTCAGAAAAAATTATCGGTCTAAATAGTGGAGGAAAAATTATTTCATGCGTCTTTGGGAGCCATGAAATATCGGGTTTATGGAATGTTTCAATGGTAAAAATTTGCTTTTCCTCATCCAGAATACTACGGTAGACTCCCTCCAAAATTAGTTTTTGTAAACTTGTGGAAAATATAGAGGTTGGGTCATTGTCCAATTACCTATATGTGGTATCATCAGATAAATTCGAAAAAAAAACATGTCACGATGTGTTATTTTATCCAGGATCACAACCCTTCCCCTCCTTATTGGACATTTTGATAACTATGTTCCGTCTTAAAGCTTGTTTTTCATTTAGTGTTATATCATTATTTGCCTTTGCCTACATGTTTAAAGCTAATCAATGTCTTAGGAATACCCCTTTTTTAAATAGTGCACATCCTTGATGAAGCTATACTAAAAGGTTTGAAACAGACTAATCTGCAATTAATAAGTGTGGTCAAGTTTACATAATCTTCTTTCTAACACGATAGTAGAGTATATGAACTTGCACATGGGGGGTCATGTGACCCATTTATGGAGTACTGTATATACGAAAATTAATGGACATTGAGCAAAGTTTTTGACTGTTGGGTAACACTGTACTTTTCTTAAGGTTTTCTGAGAGACCTGCACATTTAAATTGGGATATTCAGAAACATCCTTGCAGAGTCATGCGGGGACAACCTGGATATTAATGTGGATATTTAGAAGTTCAGAGTTAATTTAAATATAAGTTTATTGCAAAAAAGTTCAAAGTATAGTAAAATTCATTGGCGTAGGAAGGGATGGGTGGGAGGTAGTTGTAAGTGCTAGGTGGCATGTCTGTGTGCAGGCCCAGACTTACCCCTTTTTTTCAACTGTATTCCATCCTCAAATGGTTCCCTGCTCTGCCGACTATACCTACAGCAGTCTACAAAGCTACCTACCTATAGGGGTCCTTTATAGCTGTCTACATACAAGGGGCCTCTATACCTATCTAACTACAGGGGGCCAATATGCCGAACTAGTTACAGGGGTCATATACCTACCTACCTAGGGAGCCCCTTTACCTTTCCATCTACAGGGAGCATATACCTACCTACCGCATTTATATACACATACCTACAAGGGACATATACTTTCCTACAATGAGCCTCTATACCTACCTACAGGAGGCTTATATACCTACCTACCTACACAGGGCAGTTATATCTACCTACAGGGAACTTCTAGAGCGACCTAACTACAAGGGGCCTATATACCTACCTACAGGAGTTTAAATAATAACGACTTACCTATATGGGGCATCTATACCTATCTAAAAAGGGGGCTATATACCTATCTATCTAAAGGGGCATGTGCCCACTTACAGGGAGAATATATATCTACCTACCTACAAAAGACATATACCTTACTACCATGAACCTCTATACCTAACTATTTACAGGAGTTTATATAACTACCTACCTAATGAGGGGTCAATATACCTATCTACCTACAAGGGGCCGCCATACCTACTTACCAGAGGGCCTATATACCTACCTACTTAATGAGAGGACTATATATCTACTCTTCTAATTGGAGTATACTTATAACGAGTCTATCAGTCTATTTTTTTTTTGTGGGGAGAGGGTGCCTACATACTATATAGGAACACAAAACAAGATTAACGCTGGGCGCACGAACAGGAACCCTAATATGGGGGGGGGTAATGTAAGATGCACAAAGGGGCCGTTATTACCATTTGGAGTACTATGGATGGAAAGTCTGTACAGAGGTGGACACAGGTAGGGAGATGCTACAAATGTGAGATGTTTGTGTGGTAAAAGCTGCAAGGAGAAGTCATGGCTTGAAAAGATCTTTATGGTAGCTTAGTCTGGATGGAGAAGAAAAGAGAAAGACAGAGAATGACTTTCATCAGAACAGATGTCTTCTTTGAGTCTTTGGATGTCAGTGGTTATTTTGTTCTGAGTTGGATCAGTGCTGTATTCACTGTAAACCTGTAATGGCAACCTGAACTAATGCCTGAAATTGGTGAAGTGCCTGTGCAATGCAAAATTTTGAGATGGTATAAGAGCTGGTAAGTTTTTTGTGCAAGGGGTCCTCTTTTGTCCCAGTCCAGCCCTGTTTGTATGCAGCAACAGCATGCCACATTCAGAGAATTGTCCAAAGTGCTGCAGAATATAAGTGCTTCCATCATATATCTGCCACTCACTCTGTGCCCAGTTTTGACAATCACTTCCTCCCTACCACTCCCTCCTGAGGCTGCTACTTTGAAACTACAAGTACCAGCATGCCACACTAGATATCCTTCAGGATAAGGCACTGTAGCTTCAATAAGCTCATGAATTGTCCCATTGCATATATTATATGCATTTACATATGTATACACCCTATTAGGAGGCAATTCAACAAGAAAGTACTCCAGCACTCGTGCTCAGGATAAAGTGAAAAAATGCTTAAAAACGCACTTTTATTAGTAGATATTTAAAATCATCGCATAAAAGCAAAAAATTAGCTGAACACTTGACATGTTTTGAGCCTGTTAGGGCGCGTTTACACGGCACAGGACAAATACCGGCCGGTTTGCCGGCCGGTATTTGTCCTGTTTTGCGCCCGTCCCCACGGCCGCGGGTGGATGGCTTTTCTCCGCGATGAGCGGAGAACAGCCCTACCCCCTCCCATTGAGAAGCACATCTTCTGTCGGGAAACCGAACTGAAGATTGTGCTTCTACAATGTTTTGTCGCCGGACCGCCGGCGGCAAAACCATCCGACGGCAAAACCAGGTTTTGCATATAGCACAATTGTGCTAATTTTCGGCCGGTTTTTCAGGCGGTCTGAAAAACCGCAAACTGGCTGAAAAACCGGCCGAAAACCCGTGCAGTGGGGACATGCCCTTAGTCGGCTCTTAGTCGTAACAAACAAACATCAGCTACAAACAACATTAAATCTACTTCCTCTTTCTGACATCAATCAAATTAGACACCTGAGATTTAACTCATGAGAGTACACATAACTAACAAGAGCAAAAAAAAAAAAAAAGACGGAAAAAAAATGGAAAGAAAGTGGAAAAAAAAATTTACGTATGAAAGGAAAACAAACAGAAAAACATAAAAATAAAAAAATCAATACAAATACATGTGATCTGATCCATAGTTAAGCCCCCGTGGATATCTTGTGTCTAATACTAAAATCCGATACCCTTCTCTATAGGTAAGTAGTTTTTTCCAATCTCCTCCACGTATTGGTTTAGCTACTTTCTCCAGAGCTCTAACCTTAAAGTGTTCAGTGCTGCCTGCATGAATCTCCTTAAAATGCTTTGATGCCCCTGTTAAACTTCTAAGGCTCGAATGTGTGATATCGTAAATGTGTTCTCTGATCCTAATATGCAAGCTTCTGGTAGTGCAGCCAACATATTGTAGATTGCATGCATCACAACAGATCATATACACCACATGATCGCTGTGGCAATTCAGGAACGAAGAGATCTGATCCAGTTTATCCGATGTACCAGATGAAAACTGGGTTGTCTTGACCATATATTTGCATAAACTGCACCTACTGGTGCCACATTTATATGATCCTTGCAGGTCTAACCATCTAGTTCTCCTAGTAGAATCGGGAGTATACAGGCTGGGAGAAACAATGTTGCCTACTGTCCTAGGTTTACTCGGTATACATTTGCAACCATGTTTCAAAATCCTGCGTAAGATTTCATCACAGGTGAGGATGGGAAGATATTTCTGAATTATATTGGAGATATCGTAGAATTGTTGGCTAAAGTTAGTAATAAAGTTAACTTGGAAATCACTGGCCTTATGTTTATTCACTTTTTTTTTATATAAAAGTTCTGATCTATCTCTACTTTCTATTTGAGAAATTGCTTTATATATAGCCCTAGGTTTATAATCTCTCCGTATCAACCTTTGAAAAATGGCTTGTTTTTCTTCCTCAAAATCCTTTTGTGTGCCCGAACTAATTCACCTAGGGGCAAATTCCTGGTGACATGTGCTGGATGGCAACTCGAGGCACAGAGTAAACTGTTACCAGATATGGGTTTCCTGTTAGTACAGGTATATATTTTGCCCTTAGTGTAGTCTCCTGTTAGCTTCAGATCCAAAAATGTAATCTGTGACACATGAGTTTCATGAGGGAATTTGAGATTTTCCCGATTAGAATTTATATAGTCAACAAATTTGGAAACAGAGGTGGAAGCACCTTGCCAAATAAGCAAGGTGTCATCTATATATGTGCAGTAGAAAAAAATGTCCGAGGCAAATGGGTTATCCAATAGTTAAAATTTTTCCTTTTCCCCCCCAACCGGGCCACAAAAAATTTTTGGCCAGGGGGGGGGAAAAAAAAACGGGAACCCCATTGGCCCACCCCCTTTTTGGAGTAAAAATTGCCCGGGGGAAATTAAAAATAATTGTGCGTAAACGAAATTCAGTTTGTCATCAAGATAAATTTTTTGTTTTGCTCATATATTGGGGTTTTTTAAATTCATTTTGACAGTTTTAAAGCAGACATGAATGTATGGGGAAATAAAAGGTTCACAATGACAAAAATCACATAAAACCAAGTGAAAGTAGACGGGGGCCAAAAATGACGTCTCCGGATTTTTTAAGAATACCCCCCGGGGAACCCTTGCACAAAAACCGGGGGCGTTTCTTTTCGAACCAGTAGCGGGAGGGTCTGCCCACCCACGTACTAAGAGGGCCAAAGTTTTACCCTATCCCCAGAGATGAGGGGGATGAAGGGTGGGGGAAAAATTTTTAAATGGGTTTTTGGGGAAAGAAAGAAAAATGGGTGTTTTCGGAAATTTTACGTCATCTTTTTTTTTTGTTTCCCTTTGTGATTTCCGGTAGAGCTACCCTTCCCTTCCAGGAGCCCAAATTATTTTGGTTTTAAGAAACAAAGAAGGGGGATCTGAGGTCAATCCCCTGTAAACTAGAGGGTTATTTAACTTTATTTTTGTTTTTCCCGTGATAAAATTGTTTTTTTAAAAAACCCACAACTACACGGGCCTTTTTATCCGAAGGTCGAATCACAAGATGGGGAAATTATTAGAAAATATTTAAAAAGCCAAAATTTTCCCTTTTGGGGGTCATTTTTTTAAATTAAATTGTTACACTTCCTTTGTGCAAATCTCTCAAATCTTTTTTACAAGGGGGTTTAAAAAACCTCCCTAATTTTAGCTCTGGAGCCCAAGGGTAAAAATTCCCCATTTTTTTAAAGTGTTGCAAATTAACATTTAGTAATTGATATTGGCCCAAAATGTAAAAATTTAACAACCATTTCCCCAAAAAAATTTATTTTGCTTTCCCGAAAATTTAAAACCCCGGGAAAAAAAAAACGTTGTTCCTGTTCCAAAAAAATCTATCGAGGCGGTTTAACCATCATTAAAAAAATGTCTCTTTTCAGTCAACATCCCAATAAATCGGTTCACGTCCTTAAAGGTTTCAAATAAAAAAAAATCCTTTTAGGGGGCAAAAATTCAGACCTTTTCTAAGTACTTTTTATTGATCTGCCCCTAAGAATACTTTCTTGGGAAAAATTAAGTACGAAAAAACATTAAGAAATAGAAAATCTGTTTTAATTTTAGTAGGATTTTTTCCCCCCTCAAATTTGGTCCTTATCGATTTCCCGAAGGGGTTTTTGGTGGAGGATCGGTATGTTTTTTTGGCCCCCCCCCCGCCTCGTCCATTTTTAAGGGGCTTTTATGCCTCTGGTCCCTTTTGCGTTTTTAAGACTCTGGAAAGTATGCCCCTTAAATTTCCCATTGTTGATCCCGTGGGGTCCACAAAACTCTCCCGAGTCCGAGGTATCCGTGCAGGGTTTCATTGCTATCCCCTATCAAAAGGAAAAAAAAAAATCTTCTATTCCTTCTTTATTTTTTTATTTTTTTGAGAATAGAAACGAGGCTGATCATGTTAGGAAAAAATTTGTTGCCCCTTTGGGATTTCATTGCCTTGCAAAATAGTCCCCTAATCCCGATCAAATTTTTCTTCGTTTTACAGAAGTAATGTTATCCTCCCCAAATTAAACAATATTTGGGTTTTTTAAATTTCTCATCTAAAGCTTGAAAAAAAGGGTCTTCTTAGAAAAATCCCAAATAGATAGATTATATATATATAAATAAATATATATATATATTTAAAAAATTTTAGGCACAGTTTTTCAGGGCTATGGGAGCTACCTGCTTTACTTTAAGGGGGTTTGGGTTTGGGCATTTGGGTTTTTTGTTCCACAGCACCTGCCTCAGGAACTAAAACAGCTGCATCAATTACATGTACCACACTTTAAAAAATTTTTGATAATTCAGGTCGATTTACAGTTACAGTTTTTTGACAATTCGTTTCATTCAACAGTTTAACCTGTGAAAAATAAAAATGAAAAAATGCCAGAATTGCCTTTTCTATCCAGCCTCACAAAAAATGGAATGAAAAGTGATCATATTTTAAAATTTACTACCTTATTATTTATGGATTCAAGGGAAAGGGGCCATAAAAAAGAGTTTGACCTAAAAAATTGAGGGGGTCGTGGAGGTGGAAAACTTAACCAAAGCCCTGGGCAGCAAAAGTTCTAGCTATGCCACTGATAAAATGGAAGAATTTTAGGTATTTGTTTAATAGTTGCTATTGTTTTCATTGTTTTGAACAGTTTTGGTAAGCTTTGAAAATGACAAAAACGTTAAAAGTGAGGCGGTAGACACACTAAAATACTGTATATTCGTAAACTCCTGGCAAGTGTGCTTCTCTGACCTAAGGCATAGCTCAGAAAGACTTAACAGCAAATGTTAACAGGCACAACTTGTTCTATCCTGGACGTAATGAAACAATTTAGTCAATGCCTCCATGTTAGTGTAACATTGAGAAGAGCTAAGCTAACTAGTATTTCAGTCTAGGGTACATTCACACAGTGGGCTACTTCAAAAAATTAAACATGAAAAATTGTTTATTTGCTTGCAATTTTAAAAGCAATTTTTTCTGTACAAGTTTTAGAAGAGAATCAATGTGAGGAAACTGTAGAACCACTTACATGTTATAACTACAGCAAAGCCTACTAAAACCATTTGAATATGATCACCAATGACACATGTAGCGATAAAATGAGCTAACAATACATCGATAAAAATCGCAGCATGCCAAAGGACTGTGTTTTTTTCTTTTTTTTTTTTATCAATTTGACATTGTTGTTATTCTAGTTGAATGGGGCCATGACAGAATTTAGAAGGGATGATTTTTGAAGGCTAGCAACAAAAAAAAATGATTTAATGAAAATTTGGTGAATGGGGTGCATTGGACATGACTACATGTTACAAACAATTATAAAATACTTTGTTTGAATTGTTGGTTTTCAGAGTCAAAGTAAAAGCATTGATAAGGTGGTTCCCTGAGGTTTGCTGTATATGTCTGTCTATCATCTTGGCAATGTTGAGACTTAAAAGTTTTGAGGAACTTTCTATGGTAGAATAAAATTACCTTCAGGTATTCCCTACAGTACTAATACACTGATTTTGAGGTAGTAGTTTTTTATTCTTTTAAAGGAGTATGTCCAACTTTTATAGCATACAGTATTCATAGGATAGGATGTCTGATATATGAGATAAGAATAGGGGTGAATGGCCCAATGAGAATTGCAGTAGGATAAACAAATGTAAATGGACTGGGTGGTTTACCTTTTCTCCACATAGCTGCAGGCCCTAGAAATGGGACCCACCCCTGCTGTGTTAGGGGAGGCAGGTGGTCTGGGTGGCTCCTGCTCTTTTAGGGGAGGTAGGTCGGTGGCTTCTATAGTATTTGGTAAACCTGCCTCCTGAACAGAGCACAGGATCACTAGATAATTAGGCAGGTGCATCTACTACTATAGGGGCTGCACATTTCCCTCCTCAAATAGAATCTGACACTGTACACAATACAGTAGTGTGAAATTCCATTGCAGAAGGGCTATGTGAGGATCCTGTATGGAAGAAGTAGATTTCCTGAGTAATTTTTTTCTTTTCTTAAAATGGTGTGGTAGGTTAAACAAGTTTGGAAACCTCTGATATACATCATATCATGCAGATATGCCATTAGTGTCCATGTTGGGAATAGCTCTTAATAATGGGATTTTGGAGTTGATGATGGGGTTTTCATAGAGAACTGGTCAACAATCCATTTAATAATGTTCTTATTTTATGCATGCAACAAAGCAAGGTAATTATAAAAGAATGACACTGCATAGTAGAAAAATAATGCATGCTTGATTTCTATATGCTTTTCTCTATATTGGTACTCATATCATTAAACTAATGTGAAACTTCCAGGTCCTTTAATCATAAAATTATCTTTTATTTAACAAAGCTCTTTTGTGCAATTTCATGTAAAATGCAAGTCTGTGAAATGTCACATAAGATAAATACAGCTTAAGAAATGCTATTCACGGAGGTCATGTAGAATCATAACCCTTTTATTTGAAGTATAAAAATGAACCATATTTCTCTAAGCACCATTACTCCTCTAATGGTTTGAAAAAAACCGAGGTGTATCTGTATGTCAGGACTTATAGGTTATTTTAACTTTCATCAGCTGTTACAGTTCCTCAACTTTAACTTCACTGGATAAAATTTCAAATGTCAATTATTAAATATTATTTTTTATATTTAATATGCTGTTTATCCACCATATTAATGTGTATGAAACGTATGAGAAAATTAGAAATTGGCAAATAGTAATCAAGACAGTGGAGCCTAAAAGTCTCTGAACCTTTCAGGATTTTATTTATTTCTACATAAAGTTGACCTAAAACTACATCAGATTTTCACACAAGTTTTAAAAGTAGATAATAACCCCCAAAAAAGAGTCATAAATATTAGACTTTTTCATTAATTTATTTGGGAAAATGACTGAATACCACAAATGTGTGAATGATAAAGATATGTGAACCTTCAGCAGATAATTTGATGGTTGGGTCAAGTATTTTCAATCAATGGGATGACAATCAGGTGCTGAGTGAGTGACGTCTTTCAACTAAGGAACAGGGATCAATCGAACTCTTAACTTTACAGCATATTTTTGAAAGTATATTATGGCACAAACAAATTAGGTTTCTAGACAGACCCTCAGAAGAGTTGTTGATGCCCTTTAGGTTGGAAAACATTACAAAACCAGATGGAATGTGCAAAAAGAGAGGTTTTGACTAAAATGAGAAGTGTTATGTTTGGAGAATGGAAAACTCTGCATTCCAGCACAAAAATCTTTTCATTTGTGAAACATGCTGTTGGGAGTATAGGGGTTTAGGCCTGTTTTGTCACATCTGGAACAATATCACTTACCATCATTGACAGAACAGTGAATTATGAACTTTACCTGTTAGTGCGTGGCCCCTTTATCCTCTTAATTGCAACTGAGGCCTACCGGTAACAGCATGGAATGGAGCCGGCTTCATTCTGCACTGTTTAACTTCTTAGAGTTGAGTGAGAAACAGTGCTGCACACTCCGAGCAGGACATGGTCGCAATTGGTCAAAATGGCAGCTGGAAGCCTGGGGAAGGCTTCCATTGCCTCCATGTTTTCTGTTTTACTATTTCCTGCCGTAGCAGTAAAACCGCCATATTTGTATACCGTATCGCATTGCATTACAATGCAATAGGCTGTATCAACGATTGTGCCCCTAGTGGTGGAGCACCCTAGGGGGACTCAAAGTTAAAGTAAAAAAAATAAAAAATGTTTTATAATCATATATACCATATATACAGTATATATATAGTTAGTTCAAATCACCCCCTTTTGCTATTTTACAAATAAAAAAATAATAAAAAAGTCACACATACTTGGTATTGCCTCGTCCATAAAGGTCCAGTCTACAAAAAAATAACATCATTTATGTCGTAGGCTAAGCATCAAAGACAAAAAAAAATTCCAAGTGTGAAACATGCACTTCAACCCTGCCTCAGGTCCGTAGGTAGCAGTACAAGAAAGTTATTGGTTGCAGAAAATGGCGACACTGCAAAAATTTGAAAAAATAAACCGTACATGTTTGGCATTGCTGGATTTGTATCAACCTCTAGAATACAGTTAACATATCATTTATACTGAAGATTGAACACCATAAAAACAAAACCCCATAAACATGGTGCAAGTAATTTTTTTGCATTTTGCCTCACTTAGAATTTTTTTTGCAGTTTAACAGTATATTCTATGGTACGGTGAATGACACCATTAGCCTAAATATGTCTATATAAATGAAAAAAATAAAAAGTTATGGCTTTGGGAAGGCAATGAAGACAACACAAAAGTGAAAATAGGCCTCGGCGTTAAGGGGTTAAGTCTGTCTGCTATCCTGCTGCCCAGTCTCAGCCTGGCTTTGGAGCAGTCCTGATTGACCCCACCTCTGCGCAATCCATTTCTGAAGTGGATTACTTAAAACCAGTTCTTTCCTATTCACCTTGCCTGTGATTCATCCTGTTCCTGGCACCCATCCCAGCTGTTTTCTTCATTTGACTTTTATTATCTAGTTCGTTAATTTTGACTTGGCTTTTGGTTATCCCCCAAGCAAGGATTTGGTGCAGCGATCCATTCTGACTCTGACCCCAGCTCATGTGACTATTCTTTGTTTGTTGTCTTGTCATCTGTGCTTTTCATGCCTCCATTGTCGGAGTAACTTGGGTTCTTTGCAGCCAAGACCATCCTGCTTTGTGGTGGGCCCTGGAGAAGACCAAGGGGTAGTCCTAGACTCTACTCCCTAGTGAGTGCCTGATCACAGACAGCAGTTGTAAGTGAAATTCTGTACTTACCCTCCATCGTGCCTGTGGTCATCTATTTAGCCTGCTGTAGAAGCACTGCTGGCAATTCTATCCTGGAAAGTTACCTGCTCCTAACAATACCAGCAAATTGTAAAGTAAAATGTCGGGACATCTGTCCATGAATGTGGGTCATACAGCAAGATAATGACCCTAAGCAGACAAATCATTCTTTCAAAGAATGATGATAGAACCTGAAGTGAACAGTTCATTGAAGGAAACCCATTAACAGAGTTCAGGCTGTTTTGTACAAAGGAATGGGCTAACATTTCTTCAAGCCAGTGTGCAGGACTAATCAACAATTAGAAGACACTTTAGATGCAGTTATTCTTATCAGATGCTGGAAGCAAAGGTTCACATACTTTCACCACTCAAACATGTGATATTGGATCAATTTCCTCAATAAGTAAATTACCAGGTGTAATATTTTTATCTCAGTTTGACATAATTTGTTTTGTTTAGTGCACTTTGTCTGCTTTTAGGATTTGTGTGAAAATCTGATGTAATTTTAGGTCAAATTTATCCAGATATACCGAAAGCTTCACAAACTTTGAAGCACCACTGTATGTGCTTAAAGCTTTCCAAGCAGCCAAGTATTTCATACAGTACGTCTATTAAGTTCATGTATGTAGACCAGATGAAAACATTACTTTTGTATAAGTGGGACAGAATAAAACTACGCACGCAAACAAAATTGTTGCTTTTCCAATAATTCCTATGTTCCTTTTAACTGTTTCTTAGTACTAGTAGAGTGATGCTGATATTAGATTGTGTTCAAAATTGTTGTTACCCTTCAAAAAAGGAAAAACACACAATGGTCACTGAAATAACTTGAAACTGGTAAAAGTAATACATTTAAATTTACTTAAAATCAACTAATAAAAATCATAAATTGCATTTGAATTGTGATTCAACTGATATTTCTTTAATAAACTAAGGTAACTGGACTAGACAAAATAAAGGTACTACTGTCATGATCATGCCCAAAAGACCCCCAACTTTGAACTCGAGTCGCCAGCCACGGCCGGTGCGACATGAGCCCTGGTTTCTTACCTGATGTTTGGATTTGTAGTCACTGGTGTGAATTGTCTCTTCCTCCCCTGTATGTTAATTGATTCCTGGCCAATGCCTGTGCCCAGGAATCCTCCAGCACCTTTTCAGTTAACCTGTGTTCCTCTTGATTGACAGTCTTGTTTCCGTATCTGGCTTTGTGTTCTTTCTGCCAATCACCCCTGTTCTGTGTTCGCTGGTTCCCTATTTAAGGATGCCTTCACCTGTCACCTGTGCCTGCTATATTGGTTCCTATCCCTGTAGTTCGCTTTTACTCTCTTTGGACTTTGTGTGCTATTCTGACTTCTTCTTGGATCCCGGTTATTCTTTGTCTCACGATTTTGTACTGCGCTGCCCGTTTGTTGCTCACTTGGCCTGCCCGACTACGCTTGCTTGTTCTGTGTTTGTTTGTCTCTGTCTGTGTTTTCACTTGGCTCAGTGTAGTTATCAGTCATCTGGCCGACCTATTAAGGAGCTGGGTTCCCCAAAAGGCAGGGACAGAGGCTGGGACCAGTGTCGGTGCCTCACTTTTGTGTCTCTAATAACTAAATTAGAGTCAACTATAATGGATATTAAAAAATAAAATATCAAAGGGATTTTCAGGACTATGAATAGAATAAAGTGTACAATTGGAAAGCGGAAAGAAGACCCAGATCTATATTAAGGCAATCATTTAGAACAAGAAGAGGGAGAAAAGAGGTCAGTTTTTCAGAAACTGATTACAAAACATAGGGGGACATCGGGAATAAATATTCTTAAAGTTAAAAAGATTTACCAGTAAACCAATACTCCTTTTTCGGGGCCCAAGATACAAAGTTTAAAGACAATAACCAACAGGGATCAAAAAAAACGGAAAAAAAAGGGAAAGGGGGGAAAATAAAACCCCAAAAAAAACAAAAAAAATTTTCCACAAGGAAGAAATTTGAAAAGATAAAGGAAACAGTAGTGCCTCTTTTTTGACCCCTTTAATTTTATCTGAAAGAAAATTTAAATCTTTTTCGGGAATTTCCCCAATGTTTGAAACTAGTGATGAGCGATTACATTGACTATCGTCATCGGGTCGATAGCCCGTTTACCCGGCCCAATTATAAAGGGCAAAAATTCAATAGTCGATAATAGTTTATCGCCGATGACCATTAAAGTCTAGGGGGAAAGGAAAAACAACCTTCTTTTATTCCACCCAAACGGGGCTGGAGAAGCTGGAATTAACCCCCCAAAAAAAGTAAAAGGATATTTTGCTAATTTTAATTTCAAAAAATTTTATAAAAGCCAGGGAAAAAAATCCACACCATTCACTACCCCTTGCCCCTTGCACCCACGCCTGACCTTAAACCTGTATGACCCAAAAATTTAAAAAGTGCCAGAAGGCAGTATGTTTTAAAACCATCTTTTTTATTTGGGAACGGGACTTTGATTTCCCCTGCCCCGGGAAAAAACCAAAAAACCCAAAAAAAAAAACCCTTAAACCTATCGACCCCCAGATTAAAAAGTGCTTGAAAAAGGGTTTTTAAACCCAACCATTTTATTTTAAAACGGGACATTGACTATGCCTGCCCTGGACCGCAGTTTTGCCAATTAAACCTGTCTGACCCCACAGATTAAAAGTGCGGGAAAAAAGGAGCCCCTTTCAACCCCCATTTTAGTTGAACTGGACTTTTGTTTTATACCTTTTTCTGAAACCACAGTATGACCTTTAAAAACCCTGTTGACCCACAGATTAAAAAGTTGCTGGGAAAAGGATTTCTTTGAACCACCATTTTTTTTTGAACTGGACATAGCAATCCCTTTTCCTGGGCCACAGAAATAAGCCCCACACCTGCATGCCCCCCAAATAAAAAAGAAACCGGAAATGGGAGTTTTTGACCACCTTTTTAGTTGAACGGGACTTTACTATATCTGTCCTGTCCCGGGCAGAATAAATTCATTAAACCTGTTGCCCCCACAGTTTAAAAAGTCCCAAAAAAAAAAAAAAGGGGGTTTTTTAAACCCAAACCATTTTATTTTAAACGGGACATAAAACTTCCCAGCCCGGGGGCCACAGCAGAGCCCCAAACCTGCAAAAAACCGAAAATTTAAAAAAGGGCCGGAAAAAAAAGTCTTTAAACCCCCCAATTTTATTTTTCACTGGACATGGGACTACCCCTGCCCTTTAGCCACAGCAGGACCCCCCCAAACCTGTATACCCCAGATTAAATAGGGGGCCGGAAACGGGACCCCTTTTCAACCACCATTTTTTTTAAACGGGACATTGACTATACCTTTTTTTCTGTACCAAAAGTTGCCCCTTTAAAAACCTTCTGCCCCACGTTTAAAAAAAGTGCCAAAAAAAGGAGTTTTTGAACCCCATTTTATTTAAAACTAAATTTTGACAAATACTGTCCGGTAAAAGCAGAATGACCTTTAAAAACCTTTTGACCCCAGATTAAAAAGTGCGGGGAAAAAGGAAAGTTTTTGAACCCCCAAAATTTTATTTAAACGGGGACTAGACTATCCCTGTCCGGGGCCACGGGCAGGACCCCCAAACCCTGCAGGGCCCCCAGTTTAAAAAGTGCCCAAAAAAAAGGAAAGTCTTTAAAAACCCCCCCACCCTTTTTAGTTTCACTGGACTTTCCACTATCCCTGTCCTGGCCCACAGCATGACGCCCAAACCTTCGGGACCCAAAATTTAAAAATTCCCGGGGAAATTGGAGTCGTTCAAACCACCTTTTTTAAGTGAAGGGGCCCTTGGGCTATCCCCTTTTCGGGTTCCACATTTATGCCCTTTAAACCTGTCTAAACCCAAATTTAAAAAAGGGCCCGGGGAAAAGGAGTCTTTGAACCACCATTTTAGTTAAAACTGGACAGGGGGACTTTTCCCTGTCCGGGCCCACAGCAGGGCCCCCCAAACCTCATGACCCCAGATTAAAAAGTGTGGGAAAAAGGAGTCTTTGAACCACCATTTTAGTTTAAAGGACATTCACTATACCTGTCCTGGACCAAAATTTTGACCCCAAAAACCTGTCTGACCCCAGATTAAAAATTCCCGGGAAATGGGATCTTTTAAAACCACCTTTTTATTTGGGAACGGGAAATTTGGGGACAAACCCTGTTCTGTCCACAGAAAGCCCCATTAAACCTTCTGACCCAAAAGTTTAAAAAAGGGGGGGGGGAAAAGGGAGTCTTTAAAACCACCATTTTATTTAAACCCCTCCCCCCATTTTGCCTATCCCTGTCCTGTACCATAGCATACCCCTAAACCTGTTTGACCCAAAATTTCAAAAAGGGAACTATGCTATTTTGTACATGACTGTCTTTTTAGTATTTTTTTTTGGAAAAATGACATTTGTTTACGGGAATTTTTTTTAGGGAAGTTTTTTTTAAAATTTTTTTACATTATTTCTTTTTGGGTTTTTTTTTTAAGTTGATAAAATAAAACATACACCCCCCCCTGCGTTTTTAAGGTATTTTTTAAACGGAAGATGTTTTAAATTCGCCCGCCACCCCCATAAGTAATAAAAATGTCCAATTCACCCCCAAAACACTTCTTATTTTGAGAAAAACATTTGCCCTCCTGTTTTGGGAGATGTTTTCAGCCAATAAAATTAAATGGTTCATTTTTCCCCCAAATCCTTCTTCATTGATTAGGGCAGACTCCCCGGAAAGATCAAAGGGAATGCGACCCCATAGTGACTCCAGCCCCAAAAAATTTTTAAGCCTAAATTGGGCAATTTGGGGGCCCAAACCCCGGAGCCCTTTTTGACACTACTTAACCTCACAAGAAATCACCTTTTTAAAAATCGGATTTTTTAGAGAAATTTAAAAGTTTCCCCTGATTGCCCCTAAGGGTTTGAGAGCCAGTGCTGCCGTCAGCCATCTTTAAACACGGAGCTTGGGCTGCTGGGGCCCAGACTTACATGGGGCGGGGGGGAGAGCCCAGGCTACGTCTTTTCCATCTATTAAAAACCGCAGGTTCAGCGGGCCAGGGCCGGGGGTTAAACAGGGGGTGCGGTGAGAGCCCAGGCGGGCGTCGTCATCTTTAACAGGGTTTTAAAAACCCCCTTATATCAGCAAGAAAACAGCCCGTGCTAAAAGCATAGTGGGAACGGAAGTGTGAGGTAAAAACCTCCACCTTCCTCAGTCCAGTAAAATCCTGGGTAGCGCTTGCCCCCCCCGTATGAGTGCGGCCCAAATTTGGTTCACTTGGAAATACTGGGGGGTTAACCTACTTTTTACCCCAGGTGCCCTTTTTTTTTGGCATTCTTTTTCTCTTTTAACTCAACGTGCTGGGGGAAAATTGTCTTGTTTTGTGCTTTTCCCCGTACCCCCATACCCCATGCCCTTTGAAAAACCCCTACATCGGGTAAATTTTTTCCTGTACCCCCCCTTGTAAAAACCAGGGGAAATTTTTTTTTCCCAGCTATTTTGTACATGAAATTTTTTTTTGGTGTTTAATTCTAGAAAAAAAATTTTTAAAATAGGAGGGGAATCCCACCATGCCCTTTGTTTCTTTTTTTTTAAATTTGTATGAAATTGGGGTTGTTTCAATACAGGGATTGCTAGCTATGTTAAAGTTTCTTGAAAAAACCCAAGGCATTTTCCCAATAGGTCCATTAACGGGTCATACCAATTCCTTTTTTTGACAGCACCCCCGACCCCAAATTGTGGGGGGGCCCAAAACCACCCCCCAAAACCCCCCCACAAAAAACAAACCAAAAGGGGGGGGGGAACCACACCCCCCCCAAAAATTAAAAACCCTTAAACCATTTTCTTTAAAACAAATTTGAAAATGGAAAAAAAAAAAAAATTTTTTCTTTTTGGGGGAAAACCCCAAAAAATTTTTAAAAAAGGGGGAAAAAACCTTAAGTCCAAAAAAAAAACTTCAAATGTTCCCCGGGGGGGGGGGCAAAAAAATTGGGCCCAATTAAAATTTTAAAACCCCAAAAAAAAAAAAAAAAAACCCTTGGAAACCAAACCCCTTTAAAACAAATTTGGAAAGAACAAAAATTTGTTCTGTTAAAAATTAAAAATTTTGTTTTGGGAAGGTTTTAAACGCGTGGTTAGGTAATAGTGCATTTTCCCCCCCACCCCCAAAATTTTCCCCCAAAATTTTTTTTTATAAAAACAAATTGGAAACCCTTAAAAACCAACTTTTGAAATTTGGGGTGGAAAAAAAAAAACAAAAAGGGGGGGGTTCGGGTTTAGAAACCCCAAAAAAAAATTTTTTTTTTATAAGGGGGACCTGTATTTTGCTGCATTTCAAAGCACCATGACCCAAAAAAATTATATAAAGACTTCTCAGCCACTAAAAAAATTTGTGAGGGGAAAGGGCCACTTAAAAGCCCATTTCTTTCCAAAGGCCCAAAAATAATAGCTGTATCTCACAGCAAATCCCCCAAAAAAATTTTATAAAAAAGACTTTCAGCCACTTTTAAAAAATTTTGTGATGGAAAAAATCCACTTAAAACCCAATTCTTTTCCCAAAAAGGACCTTTGATTATAGTTGTATTCAAAAGGAAAACCTGCCCCAAAAAAAATTAAAAAATATGATTTCTCAGCCATTTTAAAAAATTTGGATGGAAAATGCCACTTAGAAGCCACATTTTTTTTCCAAAGGACCATGATTTTTAGCTGTTCTCACACAACATGCCTAAAAAAACCATTGACAAATGCGAAAACTTCTAAAGAAAATTGAGTAAATTGAAAACGGTTTGCCCCATAAACCTTGCTGTCTTTTACAGTCTCCTCACAGCAAAACCAGCAAAATGAACTTTTTTTTTTAAATGAGAAAAAAAAATTGCAGAAAGAAAGATCATTTTAAAAAAAATTTTTTCAAGAGGCCCATTTCTTTTTGAAGGGGAATGTGAAGTAGCCCGGCAATTAATCGGTGACCTGGGAAATTTGGGGGCCACAAAAACCCATCAAAAACCATGCCTGTTTCATTTGATAAAAAGGTCAAAGGGACCCCAAAAAAACTGTGGAAAAAGCCGGTTGCTTTTTGTCGGGAAATTTACCCCTCACCTTGTACTAAAGGTCCTCAGAAAAGGGACCCGGGCTGCTGGGCGGGAAACAACCCCTCTTTTGGCGGGCGACGAGCTCGGGCCATTCGTCCTTTTTGGTACCCAAATTTCTAGGGGGTCCGGAACACATCAAAAAACATCTGGTTTGGGGACGCAGATAGTCGGGAAACATATCTTAAGGCGGGTCTCGGTGTTTTGGATGTGTGCCCCCCTTTGCATGCGTTGGTGAGGTGGAAAATAAAGATTGCCAGGGGTCCCCCATTGGGCCCTTCTCCCCAATTTGGGCCTGCTGCTGCTGCCGTTTGGGCAAACTTGGCACTCAACTGCTGTCACCCCGCTGATGTTTTTTCCCCCGTGACATTTGAGGAACTGAAGAAACCCGCAACAGTTTGTCTCCAGTTGATCAATAAGAAAGGGTCTCCTTTCGTGAAATTTTACTTTTCTTTTGGGGTTTGGGGGGAAGGAAAGTGCTGATTTTTTGTTTTTTTCCCGGGACCCAATGGGGGTGGCCCCCCATAACTGTTTTTTCATTTTGATGGCCTTAATGCGGGGAATCATTTTTGGAGGAAATGGAGCACCCAAGCACTCATGTGAGAGAGGGAGCCTTGTTTTCCCAACCCTCGGGGCCGGGGGGCACAGCAAATTTAAATCTTCCCATCTTCCTCCTCCCCTAAAATTTGCCCAACCTCTTTCCAAGGCGGGGGAGCCGGTCCCCGTGGGTGTCCGGGAAAACCCTCCTCCCCCCTTCCTCCCCCTCCGCTTCCTCCGGCACAGCTTTCAACACAGCCCTGACTTGCCTGAGATGCCCCCTGAGGCTAAAGCGCCGCCTTGCACTACCCTGGCCCCAAACCCATGCCAAATTTAAACAAAGCCAAAATATACCCAGAAAACAATCCAGGGTTTTTGGGTTTAAAAATTTTTTAAAGGGATTTATTCCATGTAGTTTAAAAATGTATATCCAAAATTTTGAAGTAACAAGACAAATAACACATAATCGCTAACCCCGTTTCGGAAGTAAACCCTTTCCTTTTAAAGCTATGATTAAGGAAGGTTCTACTTCCGAAAAGGTTTTGCGTTTAAACGTGTTATTTGTCCCTTTTTACTTCAATTTTGGAAAATTTCATTTTTAAACTACATGGAATAAAAATATTGTTTGGGGGCGTTTTTTTTCGAAAAAAGTTGAAAAACGGCAAGGTTTTTAAGTGATCGAAATTTCCAGGGTCATGCTTTAAATTTAAAGGGTTAAAAAAATGTACATCAAACTTTTTAAGGGTGCGCCTTTTTTTGGGCCTTCCTGTAATTTTTGGCCCGGGCCCGCAAATGAGATTTTCAGAATAGAGCAGGGGGGAGATGTGTTTTGGGGACTTTATGACGGGGTGTGTTTTGGTTGCGTTGGGTGGGGAAAAAACACATGACCTTGTTTTTACCATAGAACAGCTTTTTCCCGTTTCAGCCTCAGTGCCCTCAGGGTTTTCATAGGGGTTTTTACCTGCGTTTTTGCCTGTGGCCAAAAAGCTCAGGGGGAAATTAGTCTATTTCTGGCCCAAAAAAAACCCTCTACTTATTAAACTGTGAACCTTCCAAATTTAGTTTGATTAGGGATTTGAACCCTTTTATGTAGTTAGCTAGAGAAATTTTAAAAACGAATCTACCCCCTGTAAAAACACGGCGGTGGGGGCGGGGGGGGGGGGGCCCCCGGGAACACAGACAACTCTTTTTTCTAAAAAAGAAACAAATGGGATAAATTTTAAAAAAGACTTAGTGTAGACATTGTAGGGGGAATATCTTTATTTTTTAACAGTTTTGTTTTCTATTGAAATTTTCCTGGAATTGGGGGAGCCTGAACTTTATTGGGGTAAACATCATTTCTAGCAACTGAAAATCTCTTTGTTACTGCAAAAAAACCACTTTTATTTACATATACATTTCCCGATAGGTGTTTTAATTTTACCCCTTTCACCGTGATGTTATATATCCAAACCCTTTCACTTTTTAAATTTTCAAACCAGCCCAAACTTTTAGTCAGCACAGGGTTGGGTTTTTTGCCCAAAATACCGTGTATCGTACGAAAAAATTTACAGTTACGTGTTTTTTGACTTTTTTCGCACCCGCACTGTTTTTATTGACGCCCGCATCTTCGTAAATCTTAAAAAACAAATTTTATATTCACCCAAAGGGGAATTGAAAGGGGCAAAAAAAACCGATTTTTTTTTATTCCCAAAAAATAAAAAAGTTACGTGTTTTTTTACTTTTGGGGCACCCCGAAATGTTTTAATTTACCAGCATCTACGTAAATTTAAAACAGCAATTCTATATTCACCACGGTGAATTGAAAAATTTTCAAAAAATAAACCCTTTATTATATCAAAACATAAAAGTTACGGGTTTTTTTACTTTTTCGCACCCCGCACTTTCAAATTTACGCAGCATCTACGAAAATTTTAAAAAAGAAAAATTTTATTCACCCCATGGGAAATTGGGAAAAGGGGCAAAAAAATTTCCGTTTTTTATATCAAAACATAACATTTTCTTTTTTTTTTGACTTTTGGGGGCACCCAGCACTGTTCATTGAAAGCAGCATTTTACGAAAAATTTTTAAAACAGCAAAATTTTATTTTCACCACAGGCGAAATTTAAAGGTTCAAAAAAAATTTCAGTTTATTTTTATCAAAACAAACATTACGTGTTTTTTTTTACTTTTTTTCGCACCCAGCACTGTTTTAATTTACGCAGGGATCTACGAAAATCTTAAAACACAATTCTATATTCACCCCAGGGGAAATTTAAAAAGGTTTTCAAAAAAAAACCGTTTATTATATCAAAACCCTAACGTTACGGGTTTTTTGATTTTGGGGCACCCCAAACTTGGGTTTATTGACGGGAGCATCTACGTAAATCTTAAAACAGCAATTTTTATATTTACCACAAGGGGAAATTTAAAGGTGCAAAAAAAAAAACCGTTTTTTATACCCCAAAAAATAAAGAAAAGTGTTTTTTGGAAATTTTTTCCCAAATCCAGATTTGTTAAAAGACACCCCTTTCAGTTTTAAAATTTTAATCCCGAAAATTTTTTTTTGATTAGAGGGATTTGAAGGGAAAAGCGGGGATTTGCCGTCTTTTAATTTAAAGACTTTCCAAAAAAATTCCATACCTTCTCAAATTTTTATATTTCGAACATGGGGCGAAAGGGAGGGGGTAAAACGAGCAAATGGGGGAGCAAAAAGGAGGGAGAGGTACGAAAAAGAAGGTGCTCCTTCCAAAGCTGGCGACAACCCCGCATGCCACGGATTAGTTTTGCAGGGGCCGTCAGGGCCCGTCATCGCTGGGTCAGGCCCTGTGAATCTAAGAAAGAAAAATCGTCGCCAATCGCCCTTTAGTGGTTTAATGCAACCTGCATCTAGCAGTCTACCTCCTCGTCCTTGCAGTCACGGCCCCCAAATGTTGTCATCACATCATCCCCTCTGTCCAACATGAAGCAGCCCAAAAAATTTAACTCGTGTAAACCCCCCCACGTGGATAATCCATTTTTGAAGACCTCTTTGATGACAAATGCGGTTGGGGTCAAAGGCATGTTTTAAAAAATCAAGAGGCCAAAAAGGATGATTTTCTCTGCTCTGACGCCCAGTTAGATGCCAAACAGAGGGGGGTTTAAGGAAGCCGGTCAATCGGCAAAAAAAACCCCGGGGGGGTCGGCAACGCCCCTTTCAGTGCCCCTTTCTTTTAGCCCGCAGCCCTTTTGGAGCCCGAAAGTCGGACGACCAAGTCACCTGTGTTTTATGTATGAAGATGAAAGACATTTTCGGATCCATCCTGGTCTTTTCCGCAAATTGGGTTGCGAGTGCTTTATCGTGGACGAGGAGGAAAAACGATGGGGGGATGTCAAAAAACGGGTCCCCCCCACAAAAAGGGGGGAGGGCGGTTTGCAGAAGTCCCCCCTGTTTTTGATTTTGCCCGCCACGGTCAGCGCAAACCCCGCTCCCGCTTATTGCCGTCAAAAAGGTTTCCCGGACCTTCAAGCCTGGGGCCCTTTTTTGAGCAAGCCCCTTTATTCAACCCCGCGATTTCATATGCCCGCCTTTTTCGTAAACCATAAATAGAGGGAAGAACCTTTAAATGGTTAACCACCACCCCCATGTTCCGTCACATGCAGCGAAAAGCCAAAGAGTTAAATGGGGGAACACCTTGGGCCAAAAAAAGGCCCCAAAGACCCCGGGCTCCAACCCCTGTACAAAAACCCCCCCGTCTCCGCCTCCTCCTCCTCCGCCCCCACCAAGCGTTTCCCCCAGCTTTCCCATTTTCTCTCAGGTCTGATCAGGGATCAGCCCCCGCTTTAAACCTCCACCGTCCGCCCCAGTACAACCCCGCACCACCCGAGCCCATCCTACCCCCTTTTTCCCCTTCCCCCAGTTTGACGACCTGCCCCCCATAAAAGAAGGGAAATCAGCAGCCGCCTTCTGTCTTCCCGGTTTGGGGGCTGATGAAACACTTTAACCCACACCCCTCCCAAAGCCAAAAGCCCTGAATGTCGGGATTGTCAGGGTTTTTTGGGCCTTTGGGAAAAGGTTTCCTTTTCCCTCTGGTGGACCCAAAGGGTTCCCCCACCTCATGGCCCTCGCCTGCCCCCAATACCAATGCCGGAGCAGGCATTTCCCTTTTCCAGAAAAACCGTCCCGCCCCGGCCCCCCAGTTCCCCTCTAAAATTTCAAACCGTTGTCCCGCCATCTGTGGGCCGGAAAAATCCCCTCTCCCAAACCCAACCAAATTTGGGCTAGTAAGCACGGCCCAAAGGGCCCCTATATCTCTGTGACAGCTCAATGGGGGGAGGTGGGGGGATGTCTTGGGGGGGACGGGGCTCTCAGGCTCGGCGCACGCTTTTTCAAAAAAGCAGGGATGGTGCAGGGGTCTTTCCCCCCCAAAGGGCCCCCTGGGGCATCACGTGCCCGGGGACACCAGGCCCCTGTTTTGGGAAAATTTAAACTGCCTTGGAACCTTCCACCACAAAGTCAGGGGCTGTGGGCGGCTCTAAGCAACCCAGACCCCACGTGGCTGGGTGAAAAGAAAACCCTTTTGCCCGGCCAAGGGGGGGTGCGTAAAGGGGGAAAATTTTGCTGGGCCCCCCCTTAAGATCGGTAGGCTGGAGCACATCCCTTGCCTGGACATGTCATTAAAACCCTTTTCTCCAAAATTTCTAAAGAACTACCCCGGGGCTGGACTGCCTCCGAAAAGGCTCGAGGTCTGAGTTGCACTTCCCCCGATCGCACCCCCCTTCGCCCCCCGCCCGGGTGCGCAAGCGTCCCGTTTGGCCGACCCGTCAAACCTTCTCATTGTTGACGTGGGGAAAAACGCTGAAATTCCCCACCCTAACATGTTTCCCCCGATTGTGGCAGCCCGCAATGGGCCCTTTCGCAGTACGAATGACACATGGGCCCGAAAAAGCACGGGAAGGGCCCCCGGGGGGTTGAACCCCCCGAGAGTTTGGGGGCCCGGGTGAAAGGGGATCTGCACCATTTCCCTTTCCAGTTTTGAAAAAGCCCCCAAAATGGTCTTTCGGCAATTTCCCTTGTCCCCATGAGGGATTGTGGGATTTTTTTGTTCCGGGGAAAAAAACGTTGGACATCTGAAACAAAGGTCCCGCCCGACGGAGGGGAGGAACCGGGCACAAAAATCGGGGCACGGACCTTTTCCCCTCCGTAAAAACCACAAGGGGCCCCACAGGTTTTTACAATTTTATCGGTCTTCATTAGGAAATGGTTTGGGGGCCCCGAGCTAGTGCAAGGTGGGCATCACTCTCAGGGTGAAACAAACTCGGGCAAATTTAGGGGTGTGTTGAAGCTGTGCCGGAAAGGGAGCGGGGGGGAGGAGGAGGGGGAGGGGAAGGAGGGAATTTCCCAGGGCCCATGTTTCCGACGTCCCTGGGTTGGAAAGAAGGGGTTGGGGCGAATATGAGGCGGAGGGGGGAAGAAAAGGAAGATCGTTTGTAGTGCCCCCCCCAACCCCGAGGCTTTTTGGGGAAAACAAGGCTCCATCTCTCCCCATGAGTGCTTGGATTTCCTTCCCATTTCCTCCAAAAATGATCCTCGCATTAAGGCCATCAAAATGAACAAAAGTTAAGGGTGGCCCCCCCCACCCAAATAGAGAGTGGGAAAAGCAGGGAAAATTTGGGGACCCCTTTCTATTGATCAACGGAGACATCTGTTGCTCTGCTTCACGTTTCCCCCAAATGTTTACGGTTTGGGAAAAACATTTAGCGACGTGGAAAAAGCAGTTTAAATGCCCCAAATAGGCTAGCCCCAGAAAAAAAAAGGGAAGGGGGGCCCCGAAGCCCTTTAATTTGGGTGACCTCTGGGCAATCTTTGTTTACCACCTCCCCCAAAGCATGCAATGCAGGGCACAAATCCCAAAACACAGAGACACTTAAAAATCATGGTGACGACTAATCCCCGTCTCAACACCCATGTTTTGAAAGGGGGTTCCGGACCCAAAAAGACTTCTGGGGATCCAAATGGACAATGGCCCCAGCTTTGGGGTGTCACGCCATAAAAGGTGTTGTCCTGCCCCGCAGCCGCGTCATATCTGAGCGGACCTTCATCAAGCTGGAGGGGTCTTACAAAACAACGATCCGGGTTTCCCCAGATAATGTGGATTTTTTGACTTTAAACAAGATGAATCAGGATGGAAACTCTGATGATTTGTGGCCCCAATTTTCCGAGGTCACCCATTTGTTGCCAGTCTATTTCACATTCCTTTTTAAAAAAAAAATGGGCCCCCTTGAAACTTTTTTTTAAAATGATCATTTCCCTTTCTGCAATTTTTTTTCTTTTTTTTCCCAACATTTATTTGCTTTGGGTTTTTCTGTAGGAGACTGTAAAAGCCCCGAAGGGTTTTAATTTACAACACCCTATTTTCCCTTTACTCCAAATTTTTTCTTAAAAATTTTTTGCATTTCAATGGTTTTTAGGGGCTTTTTGCTTTGAGATACAGCAATAATCTGGTCCCCTTTGGGAAAAGAAATGTGAATTTTAAGTGGCATTTCCCCTCACAATTTTTAATAGTGGCTGAAAGTCATATTTATAAATTTTTTTGGGGGCATGTTTTCTGTGAGAACGCTATAATTATGGGGCCTTTTTGGGAAAAGAAATGGGCTTCCCAAATGGGATTTTTCCCTCAAATTTTTTTAAAAGTGGCTGAGAAGTCAAATTTTTTTATAATTTTTTTTGGGGGCATTAGCTGTGAGATAAAAACAAAAAATCTGGTCCTTTTTAACAAAATGTGGCTTCTAAGTGCATTTCTCCCCCAAAATTTTTTAAAAAAAAGGGTGAGAAGTCATTTTTATAATTTTTTGGGTCATGCTGCTATGAAATGCAGCAATACTACAGGTCCTATTATAAAAAAATGTTGTTTCTAACAGACATTTGTTCTTCACAATTGACCAAAGTGGCTCAAGGGTCATGCTTTGAATTTTTGGGGGCATTTTGCTGTGACATGCAGCTATACTACAGGTCCTATTCTAAAAAATGTTTTTTCTAACAGACATTTGTTCTTCACAATTGACCAAAGTGGCTCAAGGGTCATGCTTTGAATTTTTGGGGGCATTTTGCTGTGACATGCAGCTATACTACAGGTCCTATTCTTTGAAATCTGTTTATTAAGCACTCCAAAACATACAGTGAAGACGTGTAACAAACAAGATAAAGTCACAGAGTTACAATGACTCACAGAATATGCAGCTGGGTGACATATTTGTTCTAGTACATTCCAGAATGCAATATTTTCTTTTTCTCCCCCCCCACCCACCCCCCCCAACCCGCAACTTTCAAATAATAGGTAATGTGAAGTGTAACGATTGTGGAATATGAAATACAATTTGTAAGTGAGTAATGAACGTAGAAGGTTCAAAGCTTCCAGATCCATATACTATACATTACCAGTTTTAAGTACATAACATAAAATCAAGGTTGAACTAACACCAACCCGAGCCTTCGATTTGCGAACTCATGTCAGTTCCAAACAGCAGTATTCATGTCATTGCCCTATTGCCTAACCACTAGACAAGCTTTGCGACTGCAATTAAGCTTACGATATGATAAGTCAAGATTATACTGATATTATACTGGCTCAGGCTACAGACCATGTCATTCCTTATCTCTTTGCAAGTGCCGTAAGGAAAGGACATGAGTCGCAAACACATAAAGGTTACATATATTAGTAAGCCCAGGCAAAAATAATACATACAACAAAACCACATACATCAACAAATAAGCGCTCCGTTCTCCAAGCCCACCCCCACCTCAGATGTCAATAAGATGATATGTCAATGCGGTTGCCATCTTCCATCACCAACATCTTAGTTCACCGTGCAGGACTGAATTCTTGGGCATCCAAGAGCAGGCCAAAGGCAGAACTAAATTTACCCGTCATTGTGGTGCATCAAGTCATAACTCCTTTAAATTGGTGGTTCTCCCATTAATACCTGTTCCTGAAACCATGTGGTATAAGTAAAGCATTCCCTAATGGCCCCCTGTATTCTCTGCGGAAGTAAGGGAATAAAGCTGCCCCAGACTTGAAAGAATCTTTCAACGTGTGACCCTTTTTTACCAGAAGCCTCTACCCAGTCCATTTTCAATATATAGGACAGTTTATCTAAAAACATCCTGAAAGGGGGTGTAGAGTCGTGTATCCATGTGTTCAAAATGGTTTTTACCCCTGCCGCTACAGGTCCTATTCTAAAAAACGTTGTTTCTAACAGACATTTGTTCTTCACAATTGTCAAATGCCCAAGGATGGCCTCAAAAAG